>NJDD01001698.1:198335-220698 GCA_002245505.1 Calephelis nemesis | reverse complement strand
GGCGCGGGCGGAGGCGGCGGCCCGACTGCGGCGCGCCATGAAGAAGCTGGAAGAGGAAGACCAGCCCCAGCTGGTGCGGCTCGGGGACGCTAGCGTGGCTGCTCCCTTCACCAGCCGCCTTTCTAGTATTCTTTGTAGTAAGTCATTTTTTGAAGCTAACTCCACTCTCTCTAATGTTAATAACGCGTTTGCTCTATTTTGTGACAATTAAAGCCATGCTAACCCGGCAGACGTGAAACTGTTTTAACCGTGAACATTAAATTCCTACATTTTCTGAAGTTTCCTTAAACATCCAATTTTTTTTCTTTTACAAATTCTTCTGACCATAATCAACCAATTGTTCAACCTGTTTACTCATGATGCGATCAACCAAAGAAATAAATAATATTTTTCAGTCGTACTAGACTATATAGGATCCGGCAGACTCTATCCTGTCCTAACTATGAATACTTTTTTATTTTTATATGAACCGTCTCCTGACGATAACCGACAACAAAAAAGGAATTTGCAAAATTGGTTCATCTGTTCAAGGTTGATGTGAGGGAAATGGGGATCATTTTTATGTATAACATTGTATATTATATATACGCTAGCCACTCGACCACCTCATTGGTCGAGTGGCTAGCGTACACGCCTAACTACATCAACCAACCGCGAGGCTCGGGTTCGATTCCCGACGGGAGCAGGCATTTGTGTGATGAACATTTAGATGTCTGCATTTCCGGGTCTGGGTGTTTATTAAATTTATTCTGGTATCTATACAAGTCCTTCTATGTATTAGTACCGTTGACTAACACCCATAACACAAGCAAATAATTTGCTTACTTTAAGGTTAGATTCCATTTGTGTAACTTGTCCAGGGATGTATTATATTATTATTATTATACAGAAAGAAGATCTCTACTACAAAATTAAATTCTATCATTTAAATGTAAAATTATTTAATGTGAGTATTATAATATGACAAGGCATAAGATTGTACTACTTAAATATGTTCGTCCACGATTTTGATGAAAAATGAAAGAAAACAATATAATATGAAAATGCTAAGTGTCTCCAAAACCGGCGCCTTTGTATGAAAAGAGTAATGAATGTAAAGGAAGATAGGCAAGTCTACAAGGATCATTATCATTTATCAAGAGTAATGAATGTAAAGGAAGATAGGCAAGTCTACAAGGATCATTATCATTTGGCCCTCAATACTCTCTGCCTACCTCGTAAGAAACTTGGCGTAATGATATGTACATGTGTGTGTGTTGTTGTTACAACCAAGAAATACGTTATTGTGTTACAGTTTGCCACGTGATTAAACAAGGCAGATGTACTCTCGTGACGACCCTGCAAATGTTCAAGATCCTGGCACTGAACGCGCTGATCCTGGCCTACAGCCAGTCCGTTCTCTACCTGGACGGCATCAAGTTCAGCGATACACAGGCGACGCTCCAGAGTCTGCTGCTGGCTTCGTGTTTCCTCTTCATATCCAGATCTAAGGTATCTATATATTAATACGTGATGCAAAAACTTTGGACCCCTTTTTAAGAAAATTGCGCGGACAGCATAAAATTTGGCACACTTACATATTATGTGTAGTAGAAGTGCAGAACGCTAGCATTTGTCAATAATAATGCTTATAAAGTACATAAAGTCAATAAACACATCACCCGCACTACCATGCATTTTACACACACACAAATAGATATATTGATAACGATAAAATATCACAGATGGCGCACTAAAAACTTTGGAAACAAAATAGTTAGTCTTGAGAAATGAAGATGGCGTTCTTATCAACGAGATATTAAAATTTATTATGGTCGAATTTCGACCAATGGGCGATCACTAGTTCAGATAAATAAGTCACCAAAGAGTGTCACGAATTCTTATTCTTGCAGTCATCATATTAACATTGGTTTGGATAACAATTGGAGGTTATGTTAGCCTATTAAGGATACTGAACACTTTCCATACTTCGTGGGACCTTCTCAATGATTTGTTACAAGCCCGATACCGTCATCTTAGATAGTTTAAAAACATATGTGATTCCTTGGAACTTTATATTAATTGTGAATTGTATATGTGAAATGTGATTCAAATATTTTTTAGGTTTAATACTTTTTAATAATAAATTACCAAACTGTTACAAAAAATACGAAGAAAACTAAGAGTGTGTACACAATAAATAAATAACCTGTTTTAATTATTTCATTTAAAAAAAACACTCTGACTTACATGCAGCCAGCATAGATGATTTGAATCCAAATAAAAATATTTAATTTGCAATTTCTCGCCAAAAAGTTATATACGCATACATTTTTTGGCGTGAAATTACAAATTACATAATTTTATTTGGATTGAACTATGGATTTCCGCAAAGTAACGCCTTCTTCTATCAATAGATGATTTGTCTTACGAATACGTAAAGATTACTTTATTAGAGATGAAACAACTATTTGATTTTTTCTTGTTGGAGACCGCGAACAATTTCACAGTCCTAGGACAAGGTAAAGTCGTTACACGTTAGTTCAATTTAAAAATTACTGAAAACACGAACAGAAGCCAAATGCACTTAAGAATAAGTAAACAAGGAACTGATTGAATAGAGTTTTCTGTGGAAGTAAAAACTGATAACTTTTTACGTGTCAGTTGCCACCGTGTTTTGACATTATTTTTTTTATTATGATGGAAGATGGAATCAAATGTCGATTATTAAACAACTGTATAGTGTACCACTATTTAAATTATGTGCTTCGGCTTTATACTTTATGCTGTTATTTTTAAATTGGCTGACCTAATCTAAATTTAAGCGAAGTGATTAATTATGTAACAAAAACTCTTTACATATCTTTAATAAAAACCCATTCGGATTTCCGAAGCTTGACGAATATAGACGAAGCTCATAATTTAAATATACTATACACTACTTTGTAAAATTACCCATTATTTACACTATTGTGAATTGAACTAAACCTTGTATGTTTATTTTTTTACTAGCTTTATGAATTGTACATCCGTGTATAAACTAAATTTCTGTGAAGTTTCAGTCAGTTCAGTAGTTTTTGTGTAAAAGGGTAGGGTGTGGGTATTCCGCCGGTCCTCCAACGTTTGTTACAAAGGACCTAGATAGAGTCCTTGACGGCAGGACTTCTAACCTTGATCATCTCAGCTGGAACCATATCTACTCCTAAAGTCTTCCCATATTTCATACTTCTAATCGCTCATTCAACTTCTTAAATGCCACCACATGCCCGTGCTGTTTTTGAGTGATTTGAGTTCTTAGACTCAGTACATCTATTTCAGCTCTCTCCAAAATACTAACGTGTTCCTTTTGAAGTTGTTAGCCAATCTGTCTTCTAGTTTCATACTTTCTTTTTCGCGCTTCTTTTTCACTAAGTGTTTGGTGGTATTTCTGCAACAACGGTACATTACAACTTTGTCATACTGTCATTCGATTGCCAACATGATACATAGTCTAGCCAGGCTTTCTTCTTTCTTTCAACGGAGGTTTTTACCTCCTCATCCCACCATGCGTTACCATTCACTGACTTGTTGTACGTCTTTGTACTTTCACATGACTCTTTCGCGACATCCGCCATGTTATTTTTTTAAACATTCCATTAATCATCCACATCTAAGTCAAGTAGGCACTTCTTCTTCACCATCCAGCCTGTCTTGGAATTGACTCTCAACATGTTTCCTCCACTCGCGACTTGCAACTTTTCGCTCTTAACCCTTTCAAGCCCTTCACAAAACACGCACTTGCCTATGCCTGCACTTCTTAAACAGACTACTAAACCGGCTAGTAACCAAATGGTAGTCTGTGTTAAGAGTCTTATAGGCTCTAGTGTCCATTAGACACTTCCAGAAGCGGCTATCAACCAAAATCAAATCTATCATACTCATTTGATAATTTCTTGTCCATGTACATGAATGTAGGTCTTCATGCAGAAATATTGTGTTAGGACACAAGATTTTTTCTCATACATAATTCCACAATTTACTTACCAGAATCATTCACTCCTTTATAGTGTCTAAGGACAGCCGCGCAATCGGTCTGTCGTACCCTCATCCATTCAAGTCCCCAAACATAATCACTCTTTCATTTCTTTTAAACATATCCAAAACATCCCTCACAGAATCCCAAAATTTTTCCAGTTCATCAGTCAAAGACGAGTTTACCCTAGCATATGCTGCTACCACTAAAACTACTCGCGTGAATCCCAGCTTAATATGGGCCCATAGCTGTCAGTCTAAACAGATCATTATCTTTCAGACCGGAGGCCAGGCCATACGATAAGATGATACCTATCCCAGCGCTGGCATGGTCGCTCTGTAGTACATCAGATCACGGCCAACACGCCACCGAGTAGATCCGTACACTACTATTTTGCTTAGTCTCCTTTGCACACAGTAAATCCAGGCATCTTTCATCCATAAAATCGATCAATTCATTTGCCCATTTGGCAGTGTCCACTTTTCGATGTCTTTTTACGGGCTTTTCGTGAAGAGTGGCGACCTCTATCGCCGTATCTGCATTTTTTTTGTACCAACGAGGTGGGATCGGTACGCGTTGGATTTTTCCAATTTTCTATATTATATATAATTTTCTTGTGCCTCTGCCTACCTCTTCGGGATATGGGCGTGAAGATACTTTACTTTTACTTTAAATATTCTAATTTGATGTTATCATTTTCAGCCATTGAAGCATTTGTCGAAACAGCGCCCATTGCCGAATATTTTCAACGTTTACACAATAATGACTGTGCTACTGCAATTCGCTGTGCACTTCGTGTGTCTCGTGTACCTGGTGAAGGAAGCTACTTTACGGTCGCCTGAGAGGTATATATTTCGTATTTAAGGCATAATTTAAAACATAGTAATTTAAGTTTATTTTTCGAATTTTAAGTTACACCTTAGACACTGTTAGCTACCTGCTCTGTCCAGCCGTTTTAGGGATTAGCCGAACAAACAAACAGACAGACAGATGGCCATAAAAACAATGTAAAAGAATGTTTTTGGTATATATACCGTATGTATATTGAATGAATGAACGAATACAGTTTTTTTTGCACCAAAATTTACAAAACAGTACACACTTATATAATATATAGTATGGTATATTCATACCATTGTGGTAAAAACCTGTAATTTTAATATTAGAAACAGAGACTCCAATGTAATTCATTTGTAGAATTAGAATTCATTTATTTTTTACTTATCTCAAATTCACTTTTCATTTCAAGTTACCTGAAAAAATTATGCACTATTAAATATAACTTAAAACTCACTAGTCCAATCATGATAAAACTAATATAGGACCACCATTTTCTAAGAAAAACCTTCGAAATTGGTCGGTTATTAGCCGAGTGCATAACAGACATACGAAAAAATAAATAAAGCAGAATTGAGAATCTCCTTTTTTGGAGTCGGTTAAACAACATTATTTCTGTGGAAAAAATACCATTTTTGAAATACTAAGACTTAAAGAACCATCTGACTCATTTGAATCTGTAAAAAGCTGTTATTATAAAATTAAACCACTCATGTTTATTTACTTGTATTTCTAGAATCTAGATATTATTGTATCATCTTTATCCTATTAATATTATAAATGCGAAAGTTTGTATGTATGGATGTATGGATGTTTGTTACTCTTTCACGCAAAAACTACAAAGCCGATTACGATGAAATTTGTTATGTAGGTAGCTGAAGACCCCGAATAACATATAGGCTACCTTTTGTCCCGAAATTCCCACGGGATTGGGACTTACGCGGGTGAAACCGCGGGGCGCAGCTGGTATAGGCATAAACTGAATCCCTATTTTTTTTTTATGTTATAGGAAGGCAAACAAGCAGACGGATTTCCTGATGGTAAGAAATTCACGCCGCCTAGAGACACCAAAGATGGTAATGGTGCGTTGCCAACCTGAGGTCAGGATGTTAGACCTCGAGCAAAAGTAAGTTTACCGACTACCTTACCCTCCGGACCGGAACACGTCATGACGTTATGGCGGCAGGAATAGGTAAGGCGGTGGTACCAAACTGGGCGAGTCGCTGCGAAACTCTACCATCTAGTCAGATGTCACGGTGTTAGTGATGATAAGCCTATGCTCGCCTTTTACGAGCTGCCTGGCCAGAAAGGCAGATGGTCTATTCTGCAAAGGAGACCGGACCAACACGGGGGAAACTATTTCCCTTGGTAATCGCATTACGTTTAAACAAATGGACTAATTTGACTAATCCTTTTTGTGTCGTATTATATACTGTCACAATGTTGATGATAAAAAAAAAACAATATATGTAGATACGACAGGACAATGTTTGTCGGCTCAGATAGTATTATATGTTTTAGTGGAAGGAGCAAGAATTTTAATAGTTTAAAATTTTTCTAATTAATTGAACTATCACATACTTGTAATTTAAGTTCTTCATTATGTAATTTAAGTTCTAGCCCTGATGATGCTGTAAAAAGCGAAACCGGTAGGCTATTTATAAAATAATAAAGTATAAGTGATACGTAAAACAGTACAAGTGTTTCTTCATTTAAAAATATGAATATTTGGAAGTTTCACCAAGCGCCGACGATGGAAAATATCAAACATATTTGACTTTGCAATATCCTTTTGCTTAGTTTTGATGGGTTTTTTTTGACTTCCAGAGACACAACCGCAAAACTGGACATGGACCTGGCGGAGGACGAGGAGCGAGTGTTCGCGCCCGACCTCCTCAACAGCACCGTCTACATCATATCCATGGCGCTGCAGATATCTACATTTGCTATTAATTATAGGGTGAGTTGCTGTTTACATTTTTGTTTTACAGTTATCCACTTGACAGTCGGTGGGTACTGCAGTGCCAATTTTTTTTACGCAGAACTGTTAATGGCACTACAGTGCCACAACCTCAAAGCGTTTGGTAAAAACTTGTTTATTACGAATCGGTTGTGTGTCTGTGCCTCAGCTGTAGTATTTAATGTTAAGAAAGAATCGTAGATGGCATAAAAATCTAATTCTATCCATTTTGATGCGCTGTTTTATCGACAGAGCAATTTCAAAGTGACATGTTTTTTTATCTGTGATTGAGTAAAAACTGCTTAAGAAGAATGTCGTCAATATTTTCATTTTATTACTTAAGTCTTAAAGTATGATTTCTTTTAAATTTCTAGATTAAATTCTCTTTACAGTGATGTATAAATATCATAACGTTTCATTCTGCAAAGTTCATAATTTTTGCAAACAATGTAGTCAAGTTCTGTTTGTGAGTAAACATGGCTGGTTTTGTTGTTATTTACGAATTGTCGAATTTAAGTTTATTACACTATACATATTTTCAACTTTATTGATGCCTTATTTTATTACCTATCCAGTAGTATATTTTTTTTTATAATCACGAACATACTTTTCTTTCTACAAACGTTTTTATAGGGACAGGTCACTCAATTTTTCTTGTGCATCTATTGAGTGATAACGCCGGACAGTTCTGGCCAGTTTGGCGCAACTTTCATATAAAAAATAAGTTTGCTATGTTTTTTATTCGTCTAAATCATTTGACACTAGTTGCCTAACATCTGTATACCTTTAGACTTACTTTCAAATTAAACGGGTTATACCTATCTGTCAAATGTCATGTGTCAATTTAAGGTAAACTTCATACGAAATTCGGGTTTGCTATGTATCTATATAAGTCCCGCCTCTTATTACGTAGTATTTATATACTCTTTGGTTCTGGCACATCACTGTTTGCTAGCGCGGACGGTCAAGTGGTTATATACCTCTGCCGTAGAAACGTTTAAAATTGGATTTGACAATTTACAAGAAGATTGGTACTAACTTAATTCCTGTACCAGTCCAAAAATACAAGATTTTCAATGTGATTGTATATTTGTTTTTGTATATAACGCGATTATTTAGCCAATTACAAATTCATTTTGATTGTTTCTTTTTAAAAAGGTAGGTCATGGTTTCGAGTAGGCACATATGCATTTTATCGTGGTATACGAGATTGTTTGTATTATCTATACTAATAATAAAGATTTTGTCAGTTTGTATTGAATAGGGTCCGAAACTGTTGGACCGATTTGAAAAAATATTTATTTATTTATTTTACACTATATTGCACACGTAATATAGAGTTGACAGTGAGAAAATACAAATATAAATATTGTACAAAAGGCGAGCTTATCTCTTACAAGAGATATCTTACAGCTAACCTAAGATAGAGAAAAACAATACAAAACAAAAAGCGATAGGAAGACAGTGTACAACCTTAAGATTAAAGAGTTAAAAAAACTTAATTAATATTTTACAACTTAAAGCCGATATTATCCGTGATGTACATGGGCTATATTTGTAACTAGAAAAAATTGGGGATCACTACTTAAACTTTAATAACGTAACACAAGGTGTAAAAAAAGAAAGCTATAAAATGTCTTTAATCGCATGTGCTGCATAAACCGTTAATGATAGGATAAAAAGATGTTCTACAATATTAGATCGTATTTATATCTACAAAAATTCGTGGCACCATATATTCTTACTGTTATAATTACGGTAATATACCTCCTTTAATAAAAAAGTGACCATATTCGGACTATGTTATCCATACCTTTATATTGATCCTTATCCAAATAAATAATTTCGTATACAAGACTGTTTCAATGCCTTGAGATTACTTTTGAATTATTTAAATCAAAGAATCGATTCCAAAGGTATTACGAAATTAAAAATTATTTAAAAAAAAGTATCTTCACGCCCATATCCCCGAAGAGGTAGGCAGAGGCACAACCAGGGCACCCATGATTAGCCGAAGACACTAAGTCCCACAATGTGATAGGTGGCAAGTCTATCGCCAACCGGGCACATTTCCAATCCCGACCAACTTTTTTTTTATTGGAAAATTGGAAAAATCCAATTTTCTTTTTGTTGGCCGACCGAAAAAAAATCACATATAGATATGTGGTATAAGAGCGCAGTAAAACTGAATTTCAACTTTATCATTAGGAATCATGTTGTGATTTGATGATATTTTTTTCAAAAGACAGCTTGTGATTCTTAGACGGTCCCACATACATTTTGTCAATATTCTTCTAGATAATAAATAATATGGGAGTATCGAAATCGTTACCCTTTTTTAAAAAAAATAACAAAATCGGTTTGTAACTAGCCGATAAAAAGGAACATACAGTCGAACTACTCTTTTTGGAGTTCTTCAAAAAGTCGCAGCCACTTGAAATTGAAATAAGTAACTGATAATTTTATAAACGTCTAATCCTATTAATATTATAAATGCGAAAGTTTGTATGTATGGATGTTTGTTACTCTTTCACGCAAAAACTACAAAGCCGATTACGATGAAATTTGGTATGTAGGTAGCTGAAGACCCAGAATAACATATAGGCTACTTTTTATCCCGGAGTTTCCGCGGGATTGGGACTTACGCGGGTGAAACCGCGGGGCGCAGCTAGTATTAAAATAAGATGTTTCTGGAGAAATAAGGTGAAAGCAAGCAAATGACTTGGTTGTGTTGCGTGGTGTGGCCCAGGGCGAGCCGTTCATGGAGGGTCTGAGCGAGAACAAGCCGCTGGCGTACAGCGTGGTGGGGGCCGCCGCCGCCGTGCTCGCGCTCGCCGCCGGACTCTTCCCCGATCTCTCCCATCTCTTCGAGATCGTCTACTTCCCGCCCGACGTGAGTACACACTTACCTTCCATCTTGCTTTTATAAGAGAGAGTCGGCTACATTTCTAATTCATTTAGAAACCCAAGTTAATTTTCGTAATCCAAGTCCATACCAAGATAGCTGCTGGTCAATTAAAACGCAAATTTGATTACAGTATTCATTAGAGGCATGTATTATAATACTGAAATAAGATTTTGGTTGTGTGTTATTATATTAAGTAAATGAAATAAAATTTGTTTTGTTTAAGTTTAACGTCAGGAAGTTTGATTTCAGCCAAAATGAAATTTAGTTTTTTCTGTGACCTGTTTTACAGAGTTCTAATATTTTTCATAAAACTGTATGTAAAGTAAACAACAGCTGTGTCAACTGCATAGGAAAAGACTACCGTTTTCTACTTCTATGTTGCATAAGCTATTAATATATATCAGGAACAATGTTGGACTCAAAACGTTACCTTGTGGCACTCCATATGTCACAGTTGCCTGTTCACTGATATATTGGCCTGTTTTTTCACACTGCTTGCGTTCGCGTAGGTAATCTGTGAATAAAGCTAGTGGAGTTCCTCTAATGCCAAGGTTTTCGAGCCTTTTCACAGTATAGGTACAGATACCGTGTCAAATGCTTTTTTTATGTCTAAAAAAGTTTGAAATACATTTGTTGCTCTGATCTACTTGATTTACGATGTTCGACGTTAACTCTGTTATGGCGTCTTGCGTTAAAAGTCCTTTTCTAAATCCAAACTGAGATTTAGCTAATGCGTCAAATTTATCTAGATAATTTATCAATCTCTTATTGATAAGTTTCTCAAGAATTTTAGAAATAGCGGTTAGCTATCCCCACTCTTGTAAATCGGTGTGATTATAGCCTGTTTTAGAGCTGATGGGAAGATACCTTGATTTAAAAATTTGGTTGATAGGTTATCCCATCCCGGAAAACTGTCTGATTTCAGACTCAAAAGTGTAGAACATACTTCATTATTATAAGTCTCAAATAAGATAAAAGATGAGCTGTGACTTATTTGGGTTGATGGTACTTGTTGGCTAGGTGATATATTCTAAGTTTTTAAAATATTATCTGTTTAAAGCAGCGTTCCGACGTCTTACTTGCGTGAATGTCCGCCCATTTTAATTTTTTCTATGGGACATGGTCAACTATACGTAGGTATATTTAGCTTCTAGGGTAAATATTACAAATGTGGTCCACCTTTACTTTATTTTCCTGCTTTGTGGCCCTTGCCTGCCAAAGGTTGCCGACCGCTGGTTTAAACTATTGGTGACAAGATTTCAACAATAATAGGAGAGTTGTCTTTAGATTTATTTCTCTTTCCTCTTGTTCCTATAGATATTTTTCATGTCTGTTTTATTCACATTGCATCCTGTGATTTTAGATAAGGTGAAAACCATTCCGATCAAGCTCTCCCTAGTTTCGTCAGAAGTAGTCCTAGTTTTTCAATGTTATCCTCTAAAATAACAATATCTTCCTTATGTTTTTGCTTTATTCTTCAAGTATTACTTTTTTCTTTTCTTTTCTTCATTTTGTGAAGCTAAAAAAGATATGGCGCTGTCTATGTTTGTATTTGTATTTTCTATTTCTATTAAAGTTGGGTTTAATTTTTTTATTTCTGATTTTTGTGCTTGAAACATTGATTTGATTAAGTTCCTCATTTCGTCACGGAATTCTTCATATCGTTCAATATCATGATCATCTTCATTGCGTTTACGTTTTGGTCGTAGCCACAAAATATTTGGTAAAGTTTTCTCTGTTTGGGCAAATAAATGTGTTCGAGCTGTTCATTTTTTTCGAATGAAAAATTGTTAGAAAGACAATATATGCCTGTGTTGTTAATACTAATGTACTAGCTTTATAAATTAAAATATGGCTTCTTTGGTTGTGACGTATCCAAACGGCAGTAACGCGTAAATTCAATGCGTATTAGTGTGAACAAGAGAAGTAGGCGGAGTTTTTTTACAAAAATAAAAATTGCCTAAAATATAAATTAATTAATATAAATTAATAAAAATAAAAATTAATAGCACGCCTGATGGCAGTGGCTTATTCGGGCCACGAAGTACTGGGAGCTTATGAATGATCCATATACTTGACATCCAATTATTCCTACAATCTTATGCACTCTTATTTTTGTCGCTGATTTATTTTGACGAATTATCTGTAATTTCTTTTTTTTTATGTTATAGGAAGGCAAACAAGCAGACGGATTTCCTGATGGTAAGAAATTCACGCCGCCTATAGACACCAAAGATGGTAATGGTGCGTTGCCAACCTGAGGTCAAGATGTTAGGCCTCGAGCAAAAGAAAGTTTTCCGGCTACCTTACCCTCTAAACCGGAACACGTCATGACGTTATGGCGGCAGGAATAGGTAAGGCGGTGGTATCAATCCGGGCGAGTCGCTGCCAAACTCTACCACCTAGTCAGATGTCACGGTGTTAGTGATGATAAGCCTATGCTCGCCTTTTACGAGCTGCCTGGCAAGAAAGGCAGATGGTCTATTCTGCAAAGGAGCCCGGACCAACACGGGGGAATTTATTCTGTATTTTTATAGAAGTTAAGTACACGTTAGTACCTGTCGTTGGTCCAAACGGAATGCAAGATGGATAACTTTATACTTTTGTGACCGTCGAAAAAAATGGTTATAAAAGTTATTAAATAAAGAAGTAGTTATAAAATGAGTTATGTCCATGTGACATTAAATTAAACAATTTGATATTATAATCCTATTAATACTATAAATGCGAAAGTTTGTATGTATGGATGTTTTTGTTACTCTTTCACGCAAAAACTACAAAGCCGATTACGATGAAATTTGGTATGTAGGTAGCTGAAGATCCAGAATAACATATAGGCTACTTTTTATCCCGGAGTTCCCGCGGGATTGGGACTTACGCGGGTGAAACCGCGGGGCGCAGCTCTTAAACAAATATTTTTTTACGTTTATTTTCAGAATGCCAAAAGTTGTTAATCAAAAAAAAAGTTTACCTTGTATACCGTAGAGACATGAATTCCTGTTGAACTTGTTATTTTATTGGCAATTTCGTTATGTGAACTATTATATCCGACTCTTGTAACGATTTAAACAAATTGTAAATAATTTGTTTTTCTGTAGATTGCAAAGGGCGCTTAGTACGCTTAACTGCAGGACACAGGCAACTATTAACAAAGCTAACAACAATAACGAAGTTATAACGAAAAGATAACAAAATTAACAATAACAACCAAATCCGCTATTTTTAACAAAGCAATGAAACAAATTCGTGCGTATTCGAAACTCGAATGACGCGTTTATTTCAAACTAGCTGCGCCCCGCGGTTTCACCCGCGTAAGTCCCAATCCCGCGGGAACTCCGGGATAAAAAGTAGCCTATATGTTATTCTGGGTCTTCAGCTACCTACATACCAAATTTCATCGTAATCGGCTTTGTAGTTTTTGCGTGAAAGAGTAACAAACATCCATACATCCATACATACAAACTTTCGCATTTATAATATTAATAGGATTTCATAAACGTGCGATGCCGGCACGGGCCGCTAGAAGGATAAAATCCTTATATATATTATACTAGCTGCGCCCCGCGGTTTCACCCGCGTAAGTTCCAATCCCGCGGGAACTCCGTTATAAAAAGTGGCCTATATGTTATTACATCCATACATACAAACTTTCGCATTTATAATATTAATAGGATTGGCGAACCACTGGTTTGCATTCTCGGCGACCGGCGCGTCCCCGTACCAAGACACTCAAACGTCAGTCGTTAGATATGATCCGACTAAATTAAATAGGTTGTTACTTTCATATAACCCGTCTATATTTTTATTACGATTGAATATGGTCAGTTCATTATTGTCTCCAAGTAAAAATAATTATTTAGAATAGAAAAGAATAACTCTTTATTTTGCACCAAAATACATAAAAATAAATACATTAAAAGAAACTTCAAAACTAAGTGATACACAAAGGCGGCCTTATCGCCAAAACAGCGATCTCTTCCTTCAACCCCACGTTATGGAGACATAATAAAATAAATTTTGCACGATGGTGCTCTTAATACACAAAAAAGAAATATAACACATGCAATATCAAGTGGAATATAAAGATTTTAAAATAAAGGAAAAAAAAGCATAAATAGAATTACTTTAATCGAGTCATAATTGAATGTAGAAAGTGACGTTTAACCATATTTTTAAACGTATTGATATTTGGGGCTTTCCTGACTTCTAATGGGAGCGAGTTCCAAAGATTTACTGATAGGAAGTAAAAGATCGGCTATAATAGTTAGTGTTACGAGAGGGTACTTGGAGAGAAAGGTTGTCACTAGATCTAAG
The DNA here is from genome assembly GCA_002245505.1 of Calephelis nemesis. NCBI lineage: Eukaryota > Metazoa > Arthropoda > Insecta > Lepidoptera > Riodinidae > Calephelis > Calephelis nemesis. Next base: position 206,688 of record NJDD01001698.1, on the reverse strand, counting down.
AAATTTTACCTCACTATTACAAAATTTAAACCTCTCTTTTAGATATGAAGGGGCAAGTGGGTTAAAGAGAATAAAGTACAGCAGTGAGAGAGTTTAGTAAAAGATGTTAGATTACATAGTTAATAGCTTCTCATGACGAGTACTTTATATACATTTATGAATTAAATTATATTTTAGGCTTTCATTTTATTAGTTTAACCTCGAATGTCGTTAAATGTATTAGGATACATAATAACTTCTTGGCAGAGCGTCGTAAGCATAAGCATAAAGCTACTGAAAGCCTTGTTGAATGTTGAAGGTTTTATTCTTAACTAGCTGTTGCCAGCGGCTTTCACCTCGTTTTCACAGGATCCCGTTGTGCGATCGGAAATAAAAGTGGCCTATATGTTAATCCAGGTCGCAATCTACCGGTTTTCCAAATTTCAGATAAATCTGTTTAGCCACTGGAGCGTGAAAGAGTATCCATTTATACATACTCAAAGCTTTCGCATTTATAATATTAATATGAAGATAATGTACATTGAATGGTCCCGAAATGTTTGTTCCAGTACCGAGTGATCCTGGTCCAGGTGCTGATAGCAGACATGGTGTTCGCGTACCTGGTGGACCGGTCGTGCCTCTGGCTCTTCGGGGACTCGCGAGTGGCCACCTAGCGTCCGCGCCTGTCTTTGCCCGCGTCTCCGCCCGCCACCTCGTCCGCGGACAGACCATATGTACTACATGTATAGTGTGTAACATACAATTGAGTTGTGTGTGGATGTCAAAATATAGCTCAAAATGTGCATTTAAAGATGTAAATGTGTGGTATTTTATTTATGATAAAATATATGTAGTAAATTTTTGTTTTGTTTTTTATGTGAAAATTTTAAGTGAAAATGTGACCAGAAAACTTTTGCTTATTTGCCTTTAAATCTCATGAAAACCTGTAACTTTTTGTGTCGCTTAGGTTTTTTTAATAAAGGGTGGGAATAATATTATAAAATATCTTACCAAGCGGCCCGCGCTTTATTTTACGTAATATCTTAATCCATTTATCTGAACTTGCAGAAAATTATTTTCCACTTTGTATTCTAGTTCTTTTTTTCTGTTAAATAACTTTTATTTATGTTACATAAGGTCCTTCCAAACAGGTGTTCAAATTTTAGACAGTGTTCAGTACATCCAAAAAAATATTCACAAAAAAAAAATTATCACACAAATGACTTTTACCGTCATAGTACAAACAAATTAAAACGCTAGTTGAACACATGTTTTAAATTCTCAACCAGTAACATGCTGCCACGTTTTAGACAATTTTAGACAATCTAAAAGGCAGTATCTGCTCGACCTTCGTGGAGTGCGGTCGAATTCTCCTGATGATGCTTCGATTACGAAGCAAAACGTACGTTGAGAATTTAGTAGTATGTGTATTGTCGTGTTAGTTAAATAGTTTAGTGGTGTGTGTTGTGTGGAGTTGGATATATTTGGGTGTTTTGGCTTCCGGTAAGTCCAATTCATTCATATCGCACTATTTTGCTTGTTTTGTCACGCCATAATGCTTATAAATTTTTTTGGCGGAAATTGAAAATTAAATAATTTTATTTGGATTTAAAAAACCATCCTCACGCCCATATCTCCGAAGGGGTACGCAGAGGCACAACCAGCTAACCCACGACTAGCCGAAGACAATAAGTTCCACAATGTAATAGGTGGCAAGCCTATCACCAACCGGGCACATTTCCAATCCCGAGCAACATTTTTTTATTAGAAAATTGGAAAAACCCAATTTTCTTTTTGTTGCCTGTCCCGGTATTCAAACCTCATCGATCAAGACTAAAGTCCCACACCTGAACCGCTAGACCACAGAGGCGATAATATTAGGCGATATTATTTGGATTTGGGGTCGCAATACCGAACCATTGAGGTAATACCGATATTTTCGCTAGTCTGAAGTTAACTGAAATTTGAAAGTAAAAATATTCAACATGTCATTTTGATTCGAAAAAAAACGTGATTAGAAATAAAGAAAAGGAAACCAGATTTTAATTAAATGAACTAAATATGCTTGTAAGTATATTTTCTTTTTGACTTACCACTCAAAATTTATACTCAAAAAACATTTTCACCACGAGATTCTGATAATTTAAATTATCTCAGGAATATTTCGGAGTATGCATTTCTTGATTGCATTATTAGGTATCTACTGGTGCCTTTTTTTTCGATTTTCGAAAAAAAAAAATAACTTGTCATATCTCTTAAAAAAAAAAACGAAAATTTTTAAAAATGAAAAAAGGTGTTTGTTTAATTTTTAATTATCTAATGGCGCCTATATTTATTTTTTTAAATTTTTAGATTTTTTTAAAAATAATTAATTAAATTAAATTTTTAATTTTTTTTACATTGTCATATGAACTTAAAAAATAATTTTATTACCAAAAACTAAAATGACATGCTTTCCTATTATATTTATCAAAATGTGATCCATTTTATTTCTTCTGGATTTTTTATCAGTTTAAAATAAAAAATATACTTACAAGCATATTTAGTTCATTTAATTAAAATCTGGTTTCTTTTTCTTTATTTCTAATCACGTTTTGTTTCGAATCAAAATGACATGTTGAATATTTTTACTTTCAAATTTCAGTTAACTTCAGACTAGCATATTTTCGGTATTCACTCTAGAAAAATTCCGGTATTCCGGTATTTTCGATATTTTCGCGATTTGAATAAAATCCCTAATTTTTACTGCGTCTTCTTGCGTATAATGTAACTTTAGTGGTAAATAAGGTACAAGAATTTCAGAGAAATAACAAAATGTCACTTTCTACATAAAATTGTTCTGATTAGTTGAAAACCACTATTATCATCTTCATCTGAAGCAAGGTTGTCATCTCATCATTTCAGCCATAGGACGTCCAATGCTGGACATAGGCCCATTCAGGTTGTCATCTACTACTGTTTCATTTAGTTGAAATTGACGATTTTCTTTTTTTTGTACAAGACATCCATTATCAGCTGTATACTGTGAGCAAGGCACTGTTGATCGAAAAGCGCTGTACCACGGCCAAAGGCAACAATTACAGTAGCACCATAAGTTGTGGTACAGACAACATTGCAAGCAAGTTCTGGCTGATATACTGACAATTATTACTGTCACGAGGTCGAGATTGACAAAATTATTAGTTTTTTTTTATGACATTGGAAGGCAAACAAGCAGGCGGATTTCCTGATGGTAAGAAATTCCCGCCGCCTAGAGACACCAAAGGTGGTAATGGTGCGTTGCCAACCAGAGGCTGGGATGTTAGGCATCGAGCAAAAGTAAGTTTACCGGCTACACTACCCTCCGAACCGGAACACGTCATGACGTTATGGCGTCAGGAATAGGTAAGGCGGTGGTACCAATCCGGGCGAGTCGCTGCGAAACTCTACCACCTAGTCAGATGTCACGGTGCTAGTGACAGCAAGCCTATGCTCGCCTTTTACGAGCTGCCTGGCACAGAAAGGCAGATGGTCTATTCTACAAAGGAGCCCGGACCAACCCGGGGATCATGATCGGACTATGGAGATTGGCATTCATGAAACGTCGATTATTTAAACTAGTCCAATTCATAAATTATAAAGACTTATGTAGGTTTATTCGTCTAGAGCAGGGGTGGGCATATAACGGCCCGCGGGCCTGATCCGGCCCTTGAGAGGTTTCAATCCGGCCCGCCGAGGGTTTTTTTTAGAAAAAATATGAACCTTCTTAAAAAAAATAGTCGAAATGTTAAGACTATTGAAATTTGAACAATTAAGGTACGATTCGATACTTCAAACATATATATTGCGTAATTCATAGATTTTATTTTAATAAAGGATTGTAAAATAAAATAAAAAATGCCTTATGTTAATACAACGTTTTATAATATATTACTATTATAGGTACTTCTATTATATTACTACTATATTATTACTATTATATAGGTAGGTATACTATTTTAGGTGTTTTAATAAACCGGCCCGCCTCAAGGTTAATTATAATTTACTGGCCCGCCACTAGATTTTTTTTAACTTACCGGCCCGCGGTCAACAGAATTTGCCCACCCCTGGTCTAGAGTCACAGACACCTTAACTCCTTAATTTTTCAGTTTACTGAAGTTTATTTATTATAGAAAATATTACAGTTTCACATTGCGTCATCACAAAATTTTTGATCGAATTTCAATGTAGGTAATTCGTAGCTAGATTGTGCCATGATTCGTCTCTAATCCTTTGAAGTAATAAAAAACCGAAAGGAAGATCATCATAAAACATTTCAGGTAAGCTATTTAAGAGCTAGCAGAATAATCTGTCAATTACCACCGCCTCACCTATTCCTGCTGCCATAAGGTAGTGCATGCCGATGACGTGGGCCGGTTGGAGAATAAGGTAGCCGGTAAATTTACTTTTTCGAGGCCTAACATGACGACCGCAGGCCGACGCACCATTACCACCTTTGGTGTCTCTAGGCGACATGAATTTCTTACCATCAGGAAAACCGTCTGCTTGTTTGCCTTCCAATGTCATGAAAAAAAACATTTTACTGAATACCGAAAATCCCGGTTTTAGCGAAACTAAAACCTGTTTTTCGAAGACCTATATTTGGTCCGGTATTTTCGGTATCCGGGATCCCAGTTTGCGACCTTTAATTTGGATTTAAGTATGGATTTTCACAAAGTAACGCCTTCTATCAATTTTTATTACAACTTGACGATGAGAACAAAGACGTAGTGCCAATCGCTACAAACGGTACATCTCACTCTGTCAGTATCGGAAATATGCGAGAGACATACTCAATGCTAGATTGTTAAAACTTAAAATTAATAGACTATAGACTATATTATAGACTATAGTAGTCGCCTCTGTGGTCGATCGGTCCGGGTGTTGGACTTGACTGCGTGAGGTCTCGGGTTCGAATCCCGGGTCGGCCAACAAAAAGAAAATTGGATTTTTCCAAATTTCTAATAAAAAAAAAAAAATGTTGGTCGGGATTGGAAACGTGCCCGGTTGGCGATAGGCTTGCCACCTATCACATTATGGGACTTAGTATCTTCGGCTAGTCGTGGGTGCCCTGGTTGTGCCTCTGCCTACCTCTTCGGGGATATGGGCGTGAAGATACTTTTTTTTTTAGACTATAGTAGAATTCTATTGTTTGTGTCCTTTTCTTTCCTCCTTTGCTTCTTTTCGTAAGTGTATCAGGAGTAGGTGGATAAATATTGTGAATGGAAGTCGTGAATAAATAAATGCAATATTTTTTATATGTTTATTTTGAAACAGAATCAGCAATAAACAATATTTTCATCTAAGTCTTTCACAAGGAACGTAGATATTCCTTATCACGTTCCTTGCGTAAGACACATTGTACAGACATCAGGTTATTAGTGGCCCCATCCACCGTGTCCCCATCCGTTATTGCCCCAACCACCTTGACCCCAACCGCCATGTCCCCAGCCTCCGTGACCCCATCCCAAACTGCTTCCTAAGCCTATGCCTCCCCATCCAAGGCCGATTCCATGACCAAGTCCTACGTTTATGCTTGAATACGCTGGAGCGAGGACTGGTGCTGAAAGAACTGGTGCCGCAATAACTGGTTTGGCGACGATGGTTTGTGGGTGGACCGCTGTGCCAATGTTCTTGACGACGGCATTGAACCCTGAGACGCCGTCGGCCGTGTAGTCCACCACTCTAATAGTGCCGTCGGGCTCCGTAAGGGAGTAGGAGCCCTTGACCACGTCTCCATTTCGAACTTCTTGTTGCGCCTTGTTGTCGCCAGTGATAGGGTCGTTTACCGCATAACTGAATCCATAATTAGGGATGGACTGAAAAACAAATTGTTTTGTGAAATGAAACGCTGCAAACTCCAATTTCTAATTCATTTATAACTAACTGCTGCTCGCGATTTCGTATCCTCGTTAAAGTGTTATCCCCCGTGTTGGTCCGGGCTCCTTTGAAGAATAGACCATCTGCCTTCCTGCCAGACAGCTCGTAAAAGGCGAGCGGAGGCTTACTGTCACTAACACCGTGACACCTGACTAGGTGGTAGAGTTTCGCAGCGGCTCACCCAGATTGGTACCACCGCCTTACCTATTCCTGCCGCCATAACGTCATGACGTGTTCCGGTTCGGAGGGTAAGGTAGTCGGTAAACTTACTTTTACTCGAGGCCTAACATCCCGGCCTCTGGTTGGTAACGCACCATTACCACCTTTGGTGTCTCTAGGCGGCGTGAATTTCTTAGCATCAGGAAATCCGTCTGCTTGTTTGACTTCCAATATCATAAAAAAAAGTCAATTCGTGGTTAGCGATAGAAGCGAAATTTTTTCTTGCAGTAAATAATCTACTACACAAAATTTCATAAAAAACCGATCAGTAGTTTTAGCATGAAAAATGAAAATACATACACACAAACCGATAAAAATGGTAATAATCCTCGTTTTGTGTTCTGCCTACTGCTATACGTAGCAATCATTGTTTTTTCAAATATTTCAGACTAGCTGCGCCCCGCGGTTTCACCCGCGTAAGTCCCAATCCCGCGGGAACTCCGCGATAAAAAGTAGCCTATATGTTATTCTGGATCTTCAACTACCTACATACCAAATTGCATCGTAATCGGCTTTGTAGTTTTTGCGTGAAAGAGTAACAAACATCCATACATACAAACTTTCGCATTTATAATATTAATAGGATTATACAGATATAGTTTTCTTACTGTTTTGTTATGTACCTATAAATATGTATTTAAATTAAAGATATCTACTCGAATATTAGGTATATTCTCGTGTAACAGTCTTAACAGAATAAGTCTATAACTATCATACGTCAATTTAATAGAGTTTAATATTACATTGGTCAGTAGAAATCAAAACTGCGCAGCAAAGTTAAATCACCTTTAATTTTACCGAAAACATATATATCGTATATGGCACAGAAAGGTCGAACTAAACTTCCACCACTTTGACCGCCACGTTGGTCGAGTGGCTATCCTACTCGCCTAACTACATCGATCAACCGCGAGGTTCGGGTTCGATTCCCGACGGGGGCAGGCATTTGTGTGATGAACATTTAGATGTCTGCATTTCCGGGTCTGGGTGTTTATTAAAATGTATTCTGGTATCTATTTAAGTATTTCTATGTAATAGTATCGTTGACTAACACCCATAACACAAGCATATAATTTGCTTACTTTGGGGTTAGATTCAATTTGTGTGATTTGTCCAGGGGTATTTATTTATTTATATTTTTTGGAGAATAACTGCATTGTAATCTCTTGTTAAAGAGTATTTATATTCTTTGATTGTAATTTAAAAGCTTTGAGTTGACATTAGAGATGTCACGGAGCTTTGACTCTGTTTCTGATAAGTCGGAACTTTCGAATGTTTTCAAAACTAGGTTTTAATCCAAGATCGAAACATAAAAAACTTCTACCGCTCAATACTCGTTTACTGTTTTTGAAATCAAATAATTTGATTCAATTGTCTAGCTGTAATTGGAAACATACTAATAAACCAAGTTCAAAAAGGAGGGCTATACTTGGAAAAAAAGTCAAATTAATTCTGGCAGTGGTGTCATCCAGTATTTGACGCGAGTGTAAAGAAAATAACCATAAATTATTCCACCATTGTACCTGTACAGTTTCAATTTAATAGAAACATATTAAAGTAATATTTTTGATTCAACATTCCATGATGCTATTAAACTTACAGTACCTATGTACCTATATACTATAAACATCGCCCAACAGAAATTACTGACTACCAGAGCCAAAAATTAGTCTGAAAATTACATATTAAGTACCCCGTCTTAAGGCTTTAGTTTATCTCATAATTTAAATTAGTTCATATTTTTCATAAGCGAAAACTTACTTGTTTGAAATTGTATATTCTGATACACAATGTACTTCATTATTTGATATGTTTTGTTTTAAATACAAATTTGTAAGTATGGTAATTAAGAAAACAAATAAAAAGTACTTATACTATTTAGTGATATAAGGTTAAATTCAATATTATAAATGCGAGTCTTTCTATATGTTTCGCTTTTACGCCAAAAGTGATGAAGTGATTTGTATAAAACTTTGATATGCGTATAGTGTAGTTCCAGTATTCAGACAAAGATAAATTTAAAAAAAAAGTAAACCCTTGAAGCTCTCTAATGTAGTATGTAAGTTTGTAAAAAAATGTTTGGGGTCTTTTCAAAATATGTTTGAACGGATCTTGACACGTAGGTAAGTGACAACAATTGCAAATAACCAATTAATATTTTAACTGAACCCAATTTCAATTAATTTATTGGTACCATAGACGCAAGATTTATAAAATCTACGTATCTTTTTATGTTTGTGTAATAATCTAGCAGTTT
>NJDD01001698.1:185235-197407 GCA_002245505.1 Calephelis nemesis | reverse complement strand
GATGTTACGGAGCTTTGACTCTGTTTCTGATAAGTCGGAACTTTCGATTGTTTTCAAAGCTACGCATAAATCTACGTATCTTTTTATGTTTGTGTAATAATCTAGCAGTTTAGATTGTTATATTATTTTACTAGTCACATTATGTATTAGTGGACTAAGGTCTGAACCGTTTACTTTTTCGAATTTTTAACATGATTTCTAATATAATAAATTTGTTATAGAATAAGTATGTTTCTTTTTATTATCAGCTCGTAGAAGGTCAGTGTAGGTTTGTATTTCTTACCATAGAGTCCACCTCTCCCAGCGCCCATCTTTTATCGTACTCTAATTGTTGTTTCAGTTTTAAAGCCACACCACCAGGTATATGTACAGGCTACTAGTTACGCAAAAGGTTTAATTCTAGCCTTAGCGTCTATAGACGACGTGTATTTTTGGTATGATGAGATCCATCTGCTGGTAATAATAAATTAAAAACATTTAAATCATCTTACAACGCTATCGATTGCCGCATATCCCAGAGATCCATACGGAGCAGCAACTGCGACTCCAAGGAGGCAGGTGACCTGTTAGTTAAATAATTATGTTAACAGAAAAATAAATATAATACAATTTGGTTTATCTAAATTAGAACAACTTTCCCGTGTTGGTCCGGGCTCCTTTGCAGAATAGACCATCTGCCTTCCTGCCAGGCAGCTCGTAAAAGGCATAGGCTTACTGTCTTACCGTGACATCTGATTGGTACTACCGTCTTACCTATTCCGTCCGCCATGACGTCATGACATGTACCGGTTCGGAGGGTAAGGTAGCCGGTAAACTTACTTTTGCTTGAGGTCTAACATCCTGGCCTCAGGTAAGCAACGCACCATTACCACCTTTGGTGTCTCTAGGCGGCATGAATTTCTTACCTTCGGAAATCAGTCTGCTTGTTTACCTTCCAATATCATAAAAAAACTATCTAAGGTTCATTTAGTAGCCCATTCCGCTATAAGCTTTGCGGACGTTTTACCACAACCATTGAATTACGCTTGAATTATGGGTATCTATCAAAATGCTTAAGGCTTTAGTGTAACTTACAGCAAAACCTATCGAAAAATGGCCCGCTGACATACGCCGTATATAAAAATACTAGCTGCGCCCCGCGGTTTCACCCGCGTAAGTCCCAATCCCGCGGGAACTCCGGGATAAAAAGTAGCCTATATGTTATTCTGGGTCTTCAGCTACCTACATACCAAATTTCATCGTAATCGGCTTTGTAGTTTTTGCGTGAAAGAGTAACAAACATCCATACATAGAAACTTTCGCATTTATAATATTAATAGGATATGGCGTATGTCAGCGGCTATAATATTTTTGATTGAAAAACTAGATTAAAAATATTATTTAATTTATATATTTTCCTCTGTGGTCTAGTGGTTCAGTTGTTGGACTTGACTGCATGAGGTCCCGCGTCGGGCAACAAAAAGAAAATTGGGTTTTTCCAATTTTCTAATCAAAAAAAATTGTTGCTCGGGATTGGAAAAGTGCCCGGTTGGCGATAGGCTTGCCACCTATCACATTGTGGGATTTAGTGTCTTCGGCTAGTCGTTGGTGCCCTGGTTGTGCCTCTGCCTACCCCTTCGGGTAGTGGGCGTGAAGATACTTCTTTTTATATATTTTCCTTTTCAAAAACCTAACCCGATTAGCACTTATTCTTTGTTTACTTATTGAATATAGTGAAAGAAATGTTGGTAAATATTAAAATACTTAGAAAATTGATTTAGCATAGAGTAAAGTATCTTCACGCATATTTCCCCGAAGAAGTAGGCAGAGGCACAACCAAGGACCTTGGTCCAAGGCACCCACGACTACCAGAAGACACTAAGTCCCACAATGTGATAGGTAGCAAGCGTATCGCTAACCGGGCACGTATCCATTTTTAACTTAACAACATTTTTTTATTAGAAAATTGAAAAAACCAAAATTGTTTTTTGCCCGACCTGGGAATTGCACCCGGGACCTCCAGCAGTCAAGTCCTACACCTGATTTAATATATTATTATCGATAGTCGATTTATTTTGTTAGATATAACATTCCTTTAATTTACGAAACGAATAAGAAGAAAAAGGCAAGTTATTTGCTAAGTACATTTAAAAATTTAACATAAAAAATATACCTATGATACTTCTGTAGATAAATTTTGTATAATAATTCAAAGTAAGTTCCTCGATATCCTTAATGAAATTTTAATTGAAATGTTGCTATATTACATATATTTTTATTAAATAATAATAACATTTAAGATTTTAGCCTTGACTTGACAAAGCACTACTAACATCTTTGGTGTCTATAGACGATACGTGTCGTCATTAGGAAATTTAAATTTAGATAGGTAATTAATTATTTTACAAACATAAGTTCCAGGTAATATGAAAAACTGAATACACTTTATTATGCACCAAACTTTACAAAATAATACACACTCTTTCACTTATAATATTAAGCTTAGGCGCACAAAGGTGGTCTTATCGCTTCAGAGCGATCTCTGTCAGACAACCTTAGGGTGAAGGAGACAATTTATGTAATACTACAAAAACATATTTGCCAAGCACCTAGGCAAGTAGTTGACGTAAAAGTGCTTAGAATGCATTCACAATCAAAGTCTACATAAGCTGAGAATTTTAGATTGTTATTCATCAGAGCTACAATATCGTTCCAAATATTGAACCCAAAATATCTTCACGCTCGTACCACGGAAGTATTAGGCGGAGGGTATCCACGACTAGCCCAAGTCCCACAATCAATATGTGGCAAGCCTATGGCCAATATCTGATATGTCCCCGATATTTTAACTCTTGCTACGTAGTTTTTATTGGAAAATTAAAAAAAAAAACTAATTTTCTTGTTGCACGGCCCGGAGATCGAACCCAGGACCTCCCGAAGTCAAGTCTAACTCCGGAACGCTAGACCACAAACGCGATTGAACCGTTATATTGAAAAAAACAAACACTGAATATGTAAACAACACAAATACTAGTGTCTATGGCTCACTTACCACGGCAAATGTGTACATATTGAAAGCTAATTCCGTCAAAATTCACAAATCACAATTGGTATCCAACGGCAGTATGCTACATATCGGTGGTGCACTCCCATTTATACCAGTAATTAAGTCTAGTTGGTAAATCCTGCATATCCTTCAGTTTTTCACGCTTGAGTATTCGCTTACAGTTCGAACCATTTTCGTAATGTCAAGAGTGCGGATAATTAACAATCGGATATATTAGTGTAGCAACACTCTTTTGTGTTTACGAGTTTCCTCAATAAATCGGTCCAAATAGTTACTACATTGCTTTTGATTAATCCCTTATTTTTGTTAAATACAGACCCAGGGCCAGATTAAGCTCATAGGGGGCCCTAGGCGATTTCGATTTTGGGGCCCTCCCTTTTTCAAAAATATTGTAAAATTATTGATAATATAATAAAATTGTGTATTTATTGTAAGCGCTGTTTTGGTATTTAAATGCGCAATTTGAAATTTGAAATTTGGCATAAAATAGCAATCGAACAAACAAACGAACAATAAAATATAATAAACGCGACAAATTATTACAAATATATTTTTCAATTTGAAAAGAATATACAAATTAAAATTTTTATTTTGAAAAAAAATCATGTCAAGTTTTCTTGGTTCCTTGATCGTCGGGGGCCATGGCCTAGTCTGGCCTATTGGGTAATCCAGCACTGTATAGACCTCTGTTAGGATATTGGCTTAAAATATATGCACAGTTAGTTGAAGCAGTGTAAAACAAAAAAAAATGTTAAAAACCTCATGTAAAAGGGACACCACGGATAAAGTAGGAAGTAAGCCGAATCATTGAGTTTAAAAAACTTGCACTTTTTTATTGGTAGGTACCTAACAAAGAAAGTAAAAAAAGTAATGCGTGATTCATGAATGTAATATGTAATGTAGTAGCTGATTCGGTTACCTATACTTATATATTCTTATTTATGTTCGGTGCAGCGTCGGTCGGCGGGAAAAAGTTTGGTAAAGAAATGAGACCGCTTCATGTCTGATGTTTTTATTAAATTGATCCATTATACCGAAATAATAATTAGCAAACAAGTAAGTGAAACGGTGTATATAAAAATGAATTATTATATTCTTTGGTCATCGCTACACGCTTGGTCGGACGTATTAATTTTGCTAATTGCTTTTTTATTATTTTAATTATTGTAAGCATAAGATTTGAAAATTGCTGAAAAAAAACTGAAAAAACAATGCTTTATATTTTCCATACACACTCTTAGTAGCTGTTATTGTAAAAAGTTCGCCGGGTCGGCTAGTGAATAATTTATCAACATTATTAATTAAAAAAAATTATAAATGGTGCTCCAGACTATTTTTGTGAATCACATTTTTGAGGCTTGTGAAGTTCGGAGAACCCGACCAGCCCTCGGTCTCTGGCCTGAGACACCATGAATTTCTTAATTCAGAATGTTATGTTGTTGTGAAATAAAACTACAAAAGGAAAAGTTATGAACTGAAATCAAGTTAGTAAATAAATTATTAATATATATTTTAATTATTGCATTTGCCTACTGACCTGAAAATTATTTATTGATTTATTCGTTATCTTTGCATAACAATTACACGGGCGCGCGTTTTAAATTAGTACCTAACGTTCTTTGGTTACCTGTAACTTGTTAAATGTGAAGAATTCTTGGAGTCTCAGGACTTGATGAACCCAAATCCTAATGTGTGCTAGTGTAGTTATCTAAAATTAACTAACTAATTCTTTTTTAATTATTTTCTTTCGTACTTATAAAATATAACAAAGAAAAAAGAATATATAAGAACTTATTGCGAACTAACATTTAAAACCAGTTTATGTTCACTGTAAAATAATGACAGAAAACTAGTATTATTGTAATAATTGATCTCCGTGCTGGAATATTATATTATTATTATCATTTACATTCACTACCTCTTATTTTCTACGTATACATTATTGTTATTATTAATATATTAATACGTAATGCCAAAATGTTGGACCCCTTTTTACGAAAATTGCGCGGACGCAGGAGCATAAAATTTGGCACACTTATAGCTGTGCACGTGAAGGAGAAGTGCAGAACCCTAATATTTTTCAATAATAATGCTTCTAAAGTACATTAAATGAATAAATAAAACATTACCAACACTACCATGCATTTGACACACACAAACAAATATATTGATGATAACGATAAAAGATCACAGATGGCGCACTAAAAAGTTTGGAAACAATGTAGTTGGTCTTGAGTAATGAAGATGTCGTTCTTATTAACAAGATATTAAAATTTATTATGGTTGAATTAGTTTAGTTTATAAAATCAAGTAGAGTGTCAACAAGAGTCAACAAGCCTGAGTACTTACTTCACGTTTCATTTACAGCTTACGTTTAGTTACTCTGCTTGTTTGCCTTCCTATAACATAAAAATAAACAAAAAATTCAACGTAATTCCGATAAAATGATTTATTCTTAATAATTAACTTAATGTTATTAATTTGCCAGTACTATGTTCAAGAGTACCTAAAATGATATACTCGATTCCAATTTCCAATATTGCGTGAATCGAGCTACAGTCTCAATACTAGTATTAACTCAACTGGGAGTGAAAAATCGGCCAAGTGCGAGTTGGACTCGCTCACGAAGGGACCGAACTATCATTTATTTATTAAAAATTACGTTTGTTGTATGGGAGCCCCCTTTAATATTTACTTTATTGTTATATAATTATTTATTTTGAAAGGTAATATACAAGTAAATATTCTATGAAAATTTACAGCATCTACCTGTTACCGTTTTTAATATTCAGCAAAAAAATACGAAATAACACGTTTATTGTATGAGGACCCCGTTCTTTTTAGTATTTGTTGTTATAGCGGCAAGGGAAATACATTATTTGTGAAAATTTCAGCTTTCTAGCTATCACGGTTTATGAAATACAGCCTGGAGACAGACAGACAGAGGAGGCGTAATAATAGGGTCCGTTTTTACCCTTTGTTTACGGAACCCTAAAAATTAGCATAGTCAGACATACAATGAAACAAAATTCTTTTTCTATATTATGATTGTATTGGTGTATTCTTTGTATGTATTATATACATAAAAAAACGTTAGCATTAATTACCTGTTTGAAGTCGGGTGGAAGTCATATAATGATGTGTATTGATATTACGTGCCCAGACGAGCCAGGTCTGCGTATTGTAATTTGCACAGCGGTGCAGTTGAAACTAATTCGGCTCCTTTAGACCGCTTCATTACCCCTTTTCAGAGAAAACACTCTTTCCACTCAGACTTAGTGCGGTGATGCCAGTTATAAACATATTCCCTACGTTAGGGGAAAATATCTGATCGCTATTATAATTAGATATGTTTCGAGGTATTTTTAATTATAAAGGGTATAATTAAATAGAAATAATTTATCCTTCCTAGCTATGGGCATGCAAATATTTCGACATTTATATAAAGAAAACACATACCAAATCCGCTTTGAGTCCAACAGGCGTAGTACTTATACATGATGTATTATTTTTTTTCTTACAGAATCTCTCATTATTAGTTTCGTTCATACCTTTTACATAGTGGAAGTGTACATAGCGGAAGTCTAAACTATTTTATTATTTTGACAATCGCTTTTACGCTTTAAACTATACAAAAGGTTTTTTGTTTGTTTTAAGTAGTTAATTTTATTTCTAAAAACTACAAATTAGAAGAGTTAAGGTTGGTATGGCCTTAAATATTGACTGATCATAAAAGCAGACCTAAAATACTAAAGTAATATTAAAAATTGTCATAATTATTAAAATATGTTACATAATAGAAGGCTGTACATAGTTTATGCTTTGCCTTCATGGCAAAAAAAAACAATCTTTTTAACCACCAATCTTTTGGGCTTTTACATCTCCCTACTATCAATTTCGGATGCTGTTGCTTTAAAAATTTATAAACGAGTTTTCCACACGTACATCCCTAAAAAATATTTCGTTTTGTCAAATTCGCAGTTTTACATCATTTGTAAAGTTGACGTGCAACTTTGAGCTTTTCAGAGCATATCTACATATACTTCAAATCTTGTATACTTTTAGTTAATATGTTGTAGTTCGAAAAGAAAGTACCTATTCGTAATAATAATTTGATTACAGAGAAAAGTATTGATTAATTAGAGAATTTTAAGCATTATCTGGTGTTTGTTGTTTCCAGGGCAAAGTTTGTATGAAAAGTAGTTCTTGTACTTTATTATTTATTTGCAGCCCGTTCCAGTTTCGCACGGGTAGACAAACTTCTATGTCATATTATAAACCTACATATAAACCTCCCCCTTGAATCACTCTATCTATTAAAAAACTGCATGAAAATCCGTTGCACAGTTTTCAAGATCTAAACATACATAGGACTAGGTAGCGGAAAGCGACTTTGTTTTATATTATATAGTGATATTTATAAAAAACTCATAATTTTCTACAAAAAAATATTGCCAGTCAATTGTTTGAAAATGTTTAAAAAAGTTTACTTCGAATACGTACAACAACTGAAGTCGTTTAGGGTAAAAAATATGCATATTTTCTATTTCGCATTATAATTATAATAACTCTATAACCAGAACTATTAATCCAAATGAATGGATTATTCCACAAGCCGGCGATGCATGGGTCGACACATTTCTACAACATACAACTTTACTCATTCCTTACACAACAGTAATAATATGCTCATAGTTCCAGATGTTTATAAAATTGAGTAAAATTAACATTTGAACCTGGCAACACTGAGACTTACACAAATTCACATTTGCAATCAGAGCCCGGAGAAAAGTTCCGTCCCCCCGGGCCGCCCCACCCCACGCCGCCTTTAATTAACAGAAAGTGGTTCATTAGAGCTTATTCATTAAAGCAAGGAGTAATTAGCGAACTCTAATGAATGCTGTAATAATGTAAGAGCGGCCGGTCGGACTGCGGCCCGACTTCTAGATTCATCTAGAACTGGTATAATTTCGTAATGGCGTTAATTTATTACCGACTTGATTGTGGGATAAATGGTTTGCTAAAATCTTCGCACAATTGAATTTGCTTATTGTAGTGTCAGAGGCGGATTATTAAAGCATGGATTATAGATTGCGAGGCCCTTGACACGCTTTCTTTAATATATAAAAAGTGTCTTCACGCTCATATCCCGGAAATGGTAGGCAGAGGCACAACCAAGGCACCAAGGACTAGGCGAAGACACTAACTCCCACAATGTGATACGTACATGCACATGTTGTCGTAGAAAGTGTTGGTGCTAAAATAAAAAATGCATGCTCTGTTGGTTTGGTCATGTGAAATCAGTAACAGATGAAAGACTGAAAAAGCATATTTATGACAAAGTCTATCGCCAAACGGGCACATATATAATACCGGGCAACGTTATTTATTTTATTAAATAGAAAATATACCTTTCTAATTTTTCCGGGGCTCGAACCCGAGATTTCAAGAAGTTAACTCCGGCGTCGAACCGATAGCCCACAGAAGCAACAAGTTATAATCTTTTCTAAAATGCTTGTTGCCCTCTTATATACCGGCTACCATAAGTACTGAGAAGTTCCAGTGAAAAAAGCAATAAAAGTCAAATGAAACCTTAATTTCAGTGAACGTGCAAGTAATGCTTAACAATTGCTGCTTCTACTACTTGGTGAGTCTAGTTCTAGAAATACCTGATAACTAGCATTGTAACGTCAATGACCTAGGTCCTAGACTAACATTAATAACATCTAGACAACATTACTCAGTAGTAGATACAACTACTTGTGGTACCAAACCTATTTGGATCTATAATAATTAGGCTTGTAAGATAATTGGAGTTGCCTTATAAGTATTTAGAAATTTTGTTATGAATAGTCTGAAGTTTTTTCGGTTTCTCGGGGTTTTATCATAAAACTTTTTCAGCGTTGGAATGGAATGAAAACAGTCAATTGGGGGAAAGAGGGTGGGGATTAGGTAGGTATGCATTTTACAAAGTTATAAGTAGGTACAAAGTAATCGTACTAACATCAATTATGTATTTTGTAATAATAATTTACTACATCGTGTGCTAACTTAATTGGAACAGCATTTTTCCAGTAGTGTGATTACAAATCTAATAAAATATGTACTTTACACGAAGATAAGAATTACAAAAGTACAAATTCTAATTATTTTTAAGTATAACCTGTTTTTTAATCTCAGAGACTAAATTGACATTAGCAGTGTTGTAAGTTTTTTGCGATTCATAAATAGTGTCGTGCTATTATCGATAAATGTAAACAAAATCTTTTACCGATTTTGGGAAGTTACAATGGAAAATCGGAACATGGGTATTCAGAACGAATTTACAAAATTAATGTTCTTCATAATTATTGTAGGTCAATAAATGTCATTATTTGTATATTTTCAAAACAAAATTTATAAAAAGCAGCACTTGTATTTTTAAATACCAATTTTATTTTTTATTTAGCTACTCGGTACTTAAATACCCAAAATTATCTGATTCTTCATCTATATCTGTAATTAAACTATTGGTAATGTCAACTTGTCTTTGAATTTCACTGTGGAGTTACTTGAAGTTCTTCTCCAAAAACTCTTCGTATTCAATTCATTTAAAAACCTAATTTTTTTGTGTAACAAAACAACAAACTACACTACTTTTCATGGCTAAAGACAGCGAACAAGCACGGGGCTCCCCTAATGGTAAGACATAGCCTCAGGGTATAGACATATTTGTTGTAGGTGCGTCGTGACACAGCAGGAACATATAAGTCCAATTGTGCAAGTCTACCAGTTGCCCTGCCCCCCAAATTGGAACATGACACTGTCAGTATGGCGGCAAAAATAAGTAAAGCGGTGGATGTCTATCCGGACAAGTTGCTGCATAGCGCTCTACCACCACCAGTGGTTTTGTTGTTAATGACCCGTTTTGCCTTTCCTCGTTCTTACAGCTGGCTGCCAGGCTGGACGGCAGATGGTATATTCTACCCAGAAAACCTGAATTAACATAGGGGTAAATAATAACTACTATACTAACAAGAATTGTGTATTTTCCTCGACTTTTATTCGATTCCATCAACAAACCTAGTTTTGGTGGCAATGGGACCACCTCTAAACTGAAGTAATTCTATCTCAAATAAAAATGAATATTACAAATAACGTTCTCTTTTTCAATGTCAGTTAAAAGTGATTAATAAATTGTGGTAAATCAAAGAAATTTAGGTTCATATTTTTTTTAAAATAGACATTACGTTTTGAAAAAATCGGTATCATAGGACAGCACTACAAAAAAACATAGGTATCATTATTTGTAAATTTGACATTTGTATCTGTCAATTTAGTCCCTGAGATTAAAAGTCAGGCCTTAGGTATAGCTTTTTTATGGTTTTATAACGAGTACAAATATACTGTTGTCAGATGTAGAAAGATGAACATTTAACGTAAAAAAACTAGTGGTCGCCCATTGGTCGAAATTCGACCATAATAAGTTTCAATATCTTATTAATAAGAACGCCATCTTAATTTTTCAAGACCAACTACTTCGTTCCCAAACTTTCTAGTGCGCCATCTGTGATCTTTTATCGTTATCTTTATATATTTGTTTGTGTGTGTCAAATGCATGGTAGTGTGGGTAATGTTTTATTTATTGATTTAATGTACTTTAAAAGCATTATTATTGAAAACTATTAGCGTTCTGCATTTCTCCTACACATAAACTATAAGTGGGCCAAACTGCGTCCTCGCAATTTCCGTAAAAAGGGGTCCAAAGTTTTGGCATCACGTATTAATATTTAGATGACGAGCATTCCACAACGTTGAGATGGTGGAATAAGTTAAGCCACTGCTGAGGTATTGCTTACCTCTCGTGAGCAGCCAGGATGCATCATGTATTAGTATATAGATAATTTTTGTTTTCAGAAGTATAAAAATGAACATTTAATTTGATTAGTAACACACAAAAATCCTATTACAGTGAGTATACAAGACATAACATTTCCGGCTGCCTCTAAAAGGCTCTCCACACGACCGTTTATGGCTGTTTCAGCACCAATTAATTGCTCAATAAAGGCACAATAAATAGCGG
This sequence comes from Calephelis nemesis, assembly GCA_002245505.1. Classification (NCBI taxonomy): domain Eukaryota; kingdom Metazoa; phylum Arthropoda; class Insecta; order Lepidoptera; family Riodinidae; genus Calephelis; species Calephelis nemesis. The sequence goes on along the minus strand of NJDD01001698.1, from coordinate 186,299 downwards.
AATGATATGAAGCAGCCCTAAATGGTGTTTGCTAGTTTAGGTTATCTATGAATTGGTTGTTTACACTGCTCGAGCCGCCGGACATAGTGACAATGAAACATAACTTTTTCTGTGTTGTCCGGTCTCTATTTAGACTTACCAGCAAGTTTTTGAATAAAGTGGAGAATAAAATATATTCTAAGGACTACCTCCAACACTTGGCCTGTCTTTTGTTGATGAAATTGTCAACTATTTCCTAGGCCACATACGTTATAGGTACATTTCCCCAATTCAAAGTTATAAGTTTTTCTCCGTGTGGGTCCAGGCTCCTTTGTAGAATAGACCGTCTGCCTTCCTGCCAGGCAGCTCGTAAAAGGCGAGCAAAGGCTTGCCGTCACTAAAATCGTGATATCTGACTAGGTGGTAGAGTTTCGCAACGACTCACCCGGATTGGTACCACCGCCTTACCTATTCCTGCTGCCATAACGTCATGACGTGTTCCGGTTCGGAGGGTAAGGAAGCCGGTAACTTTTGCTCGAGGCCTAACATCCCGGCCTCTGGTTGGCAACGCACCATTACCACCTTTGGTGTCTCTAGGCGGCGGGAATTTTCTTATCATCAGGAGGCTGCCGTCCGTCTGCTTGTTTGCCTTCCAATGACATAAAAAAAAACATTTATAATAAAATTTTGTTGATTTGTTTGATATAATAAGATAGCTACCAAGCGCGTGGCTCTCCTGAAGGGAAAAGATAACCGTGGTCTATTGATACCATAGACATTATAGATCTGAAAGAGAGATAGTCAGAACGGATGTAAGAGGTTTAGTTGATGATGTAGTGTTGGAATGGATGAAATTGTATGTCTTGGTTGTGCTTTTAGCAAGGTCGGAATGTACACTGTAGCTGCGGCGAAAGGATAATGAACGTGGAGGAAGCCAGAAAGGTCTGAGGATCGTGAGAATTGGCTGCCTACCTCATACGGGACTTGGCGTGAAGATAAGTATGTGTGTTGCTGTCTTCTGACCATGGTGTTAGGCCTAATGTGGAAATCTACCAGCTACCCTACCTTCAGGTCAGGAACATGTG
>NJDD01001698.1:160749-172131 GCA_002245505.1 Calephelis nemesis | reverse complement strand
GATAAAAGCTGTTCATGTCAAGCGATACGAAATTCGCCGGTCGGGTAGTTTCATACAACAATAAAATATATTGCATAGTATATTAGAAAATATATTGAAAATGAGTTGTCTAAAAATTCTTGGACGGAACATTCTAGATTATAATTATTGATTTTATAATATTCTGTCCAGTTGTACTAATATATACTAGTGTCACTGTTGGGAAATGGGAGATTTTTTAAGGGCCACAGGCAAGATACACAAAGGGAGTAGGTACCATTTAAATAAACTTGACAAGGTTATTTTCTATTCGTGTAAACTATAGGTTTGTTTGACACTATTTATCCCTTTCATTTGATAGAACTTCATTGGTAACATTTTTAAAAACCCTTCTACTGTTCTACATACATATTACTCAACCGGTTTCGCTTATTACAGCAACATCAGGGCTATTACAACTATGATATATATTTAATTAATAAGATTATACTATTAAAAAATCGAGATAAAAGTTATTAAAAATAATAATAACAATAATAATATTTATTTATTACTCTTCACAAAAATTGCTTCTTATATTAAGTACACTTTGCTAATATTTTAAAATTACGGATTAAAAACAAAGTTTTGTGAGATTCTGGCGCCTATGTTAAGTACAAGTGCTTGAATTACAGGTCACCAGGCCCCCACCAAGCCAGTCGGTACAAATATTGACGCTATATAATATATAAATTTATATACAGTATAAATAATAAAAGTAAAACAAATTTAATTAAATTTAGAAAGTAGACATTTGTATGTGCTATGTTTCAGGGTACGCGCGGGTGTTTGTGTGTGTGTGTGTTTGTGTGTGTGTATATATGTCTCACTAATCGTTCTCAACAGGTTAGGATAGGAGACTGGTTAAGCGAGAAGACATACATCATACGGAATTCCTCAAGGTAGTATTGTTGGACCTACTCTCTTTATTCTGTACGTAAATGATTTATTTCGTCTCAAACTCTACAAGGGGCGGATGACACTGCTCTATTATTTTCTGCCGACACTTGGGACTCTGCCTTCAGCCTAGCACAGCGTGCCTCTGTCAAAAGAGACAGAGGCAAGCCTCTTACACCATTTTTTCCAATTTAGCTAATAGATGAGAGATGGATAGCGTATCAAAAGCCTTGGATAGATCAAGGAAAATTGCAATTACCTTCTCCCTACGATCGAGGTTCTTCACTACATTGGTAGTTAATTGCAAAACTGCATTATCTGTTGATCTACATGCGCGGAAGCCATACTGTTGAGGAGATAACATGTTATTTTTTTCTAAAAAAGATATCAATATATAATAAAAAGATATCAATAGCTTTGTCACTTTCTTTAAGTATAGATTTAATTAAAGCAATTTTAAATTGGGTAGGGAATACTCCTGTGGAGATAGACAAATTGCAAATATGGGTGATAGGTTGTAGTAGTGCACTGATATGTTACTTAATAAGCGATCCGGGAATGAAATCGTGACCAACTGCACAATCGCTTTTAAAAATAAACAACCAACCACTCCCAAGTAATATTTCTAAGAAACCATCCATAAAACAAGCCCATAATTTGCTTACTTTGAATCTAACCCGATTCAATTTGTGTAACTTGTCCAGGGATATTTAATATTATTATTATATTTATTTCTAATGTGTAAAGGCAATGGCTGTCTCTTAGTGACTAACGGACTCTCAGTTTTCACCATCAGGATAGCTACTAGTTAGCAATCAAACTTATGTAAAAAGGTAGTCCTTATTATCACGTACGTCAATGCTTTGCAATAAATATGTAAGTATTTATACACCCATATCTCCGAAGAGGTAGGCAGAGGCACAACTAGGCCACTCACGACTAGCCGATGACAATAAGTCCCACAATGTGATAGGTGACAAGCCTATCGCCAACCGGGCACATATCCAATCCTGAGCAACATTTTTTTATTAGAAAATTGTAAAACCCAAATTTTATTTGTTGCCCGACCCGGGATTCGAACCCGGGACCCCATGCAGTCAAGTCCAACACCTGAACCACCAGACCACAGAGGCTAAATATATCTGGCTAATATAGGGGCATGTATGCCAAATTGTTATTTTTGAATTAAATTGGGCAAATACATATAGACCTTAGAGCTCTACATAAAGATGAAATAAATTTAAATACTCGATGCATAACAAGAACGTCAACAGCATGGCGATTTACCAAAACGTAATACATGAATAATGAGTTAATCCAATTGTCCCTAACTGGTGTTCAATATTCAAGTGCATGGATCGGAAGTGAATCGATTGCACCATAGACAATGGACGTGTTTATTTTTCAACAGCATTTAACTGTCACTGGATCAAAATCCGTTAATAAGTTGCGCCACGGGCTTTTGGCGCCATCGAGAGAAAAGATGGTCGAAGTTTTTTCATAATTACTGAATTTTGTGTTAATACTCGTATTGAGTGAAATTAGTCAATTTTGGTGGCATTTTGTACAATTTTGTTCAGTGAAAAAGCACTGAATGAAATAATTATTAAGAAATTGGCGTAACGTGTATTTCCTCGTTGCCGCCAAATCTCATTACAAAGCTTGTGTAATGAGCCACCGCTTTACCCACGAGCCTGACATGACTTCCTGACGACTTATGACTGATGAATAATTATAATTAATTGAAATTGATATAAAATTCGATGCAAATTTCTATTTGACTAATGGCTAAATACTAACGTGAAGGCCAAAACCTAAAATTGTCGTTGGTCTATGATCTCAATCAGAATTTTCTGAATAATACTCGAAGAAAGAGTTAAGCTTGAGCGTTTTGTATGATCGAGGACAGTGATTCTCAATTAGTTTTTTCTGAATGTCACTCCAAGTTAGAGCTGAAACACGCACTTTTTATGATTTAAGGCAGTAATTTGTAGATTTTCTGAAAAGTACACAACAGAAAGGGCTGAAATACGTGTAACCCTCGTATAATCCAGGGCAGCAGTTTCCAAGTAACAGTCAAGCACACCATTTAAAAAGTTATTTAATTAATAAAGTAATTCAGTTTCTTTGTTTGCCTTTAGTTATTATTAAAAATGAAATTCAAAACTATCAAGTTTCTTAAAGCCTCCCTTACTAAAGTATTTATACAGTTTTGGATAGTGTACTTATATAGCTTACGGCACACCTACGTACGCTGTCGGTTACTATACTATGGTAAATATAAAAAAATACTCAATAATACCATTCAGCAAGTAAAATGGCCGCGCCAGACGGCTATTGAAATATTTTTGAATGCTGATTTAATGTTTCCATCACTAATTTTGTCACGATGTAAACAAAAAAGGCTTCGAAAAGGCTTATTTACATAACCATTCAATTTGCAATGTTAAACAACGGCGGCCAGCTGGCTTCTTGCTTTTTAATTCAGTACAATAAATTACGTTTTTGAAAAAGTACGTTGCTGCTCAATTATGTTTTGTCCTTGATTGAATCGTTGAATACATTTCACGATTATTATACGAATTTATTTATACTTGCATCGAGTATTTACTAAATTCGTCATTGCAAATAAGGCAGCACGTCGCACGCCTCTTTGTTTTGCGGCGTTGCAGTTTACTTTTTTTTACATTTAAAATTGTTTTTGGAGACCTTAGTTCACACGTGGTGACTGTGCCGGCTTCATTGGAGCATCGGGGAATACAAATAAAAATTTTAAACAAAACACGGCTCTAGCTGGACAGCACTGAACATAATATCTGTACAGGGTACAGTGACAGCTCGATCAGATGTCGGCCAGCTGAAGACTGTTTTTTAGTAGTAGTAGTAAGTAGACGTATTTCCTGATGGTAAAAAATTCACTCCACCTAGAGACACCAAAGGTGGTAATAGTGCGTTGCCAACCTGAGCCCGGGATGTTAGGCCTCGAGCACAAGTAGGTTTACCGGCTACCTTACGCTTCAAACCGGAACACGTCATGACATACCAATCTGGGTGAGTCGCTGCGAAACTCTACCACCTCGTCAGATGTCACGGTGTTAGTGGCGGTAAGCCTAAGCACGCCTTTTACGAGCTGCTTGGCAGAAAGGCAGATGGTCTATTCTGCGAAGGAGCCCGGAACACGGGGAACTATGAACGTGGGGAATATTTGAAAAATGAAAAAGATTCAATTGCTTTTTCATTGCATTGCATTACATATAAGGTATTAGGTTGGATATTGCACGAACAACTTGAAGAAACGTATACACTGATGGTATATTAGCAATGACATTTCCATGTCAGATCACAGATTTATACGATATGACATTGAGGCTGGCAAAACCCAATGCATCAACAATTTACGGAGCCCTAGAGCCACGAATTGGGGCTCCTACTGTGGAGACCTAAAAGGCTATTTAACTGAAGCACCGAAAACGACTAAAACTCAAGATCAAGTAGAGTTAGCAAATAAAATAATGGAGACAGGGTTGATAGCAGCATATTATAATAAATGCCCATTAAAAGTAGTGGATGCGTCAAATGCACCATTGTAGAATAGCAATCTGCTTCGACATAGAATCAAAGTCCGGTCACTCTTTTATAAAGCAAAAAGAAAAAAAACTGGAGGGACTTCAGCGAAGCACTTACTACGTTTAACAAAGAGCTACGGAAGGCTAAGAGAAGATCATGGATACGACTATGTGCGGAAGTAACTGGTGCACCCCACATCGCCAGAAACTATAAAATCTTAGCCAAAACTCCATCTAAGCATTTGTAGACCCAAATGCTAAAGAAACTAGGTGGCACTTTCACTACCTTTGCTTAGAAAACGCTTGAGCTCAGGATGTGCACTTATTTTCCTATAGCAGTTGTAATGAATAGCGATATAAGGCTACCTGTCCACTCAGATTTCCTGATAGTAAGAAATTCACGCCGCCTAGAGACACCAAAGGTGGTAATGGTGCGGTGCCAACCTGAGGCCGGGACGTTAGACCTCGAGCAAAAGTAAGTTGACTGGTCACCTTACCCTCCAAACCGGACCACGTCGTGACGTTATGGTGGCAGGAATCTGGGTGAGTCGCTGCGAAACTCTACCTCTTAGTAGATTTTCACGGTGTTAGTGAAGGTAAGCCTATGCTCGCCTTTTACAAGCTGCTCCGGCAGGAAGGCAGATGGTCTATTCTGCAAAGGAGCCCGGACCAGCACGGAGGACAGTTTGTTTATAATATAGTACTACATGTAGTGCAGCACTGCAATAGTCAGTTTATTTAAATCGGTTCAGTGTTCCACAGTTTGTAGTAGAGACAACGTAATGGTCAAATACAACTTATCAATCATTGTAAAACTGCTGCCAGATTAAGTATATGACATTAAATATAAAAATAAGTATCTACACGCCCATATCCCTGAAGGGATAGGCAGAGGCACAACCACTACGACTAGCCGAAGACACTAAGTCCCAACAACGTAGTAGGTTGCAAGCCTGTCGCCAACCGGGCACATATCCAACCCCAAGCAACGTTTTTTTTGTTAGAAAATTGGAAAAACCCAATTTTCTTTTAGTTGCCCGACCCAGGAATCGAATTAGTGGCCTCTCGCAATCAAGTCCGACAACTGAACCACTAGACCACAGAGATATACATGTAGGTATAAACCGTATTTAGATTTCTGTCACAGTATCATTAGGGTAACGCAATTGAAACGACGGAATTATTTTACAAAATTTAATTTCCTCTCCTGTCGCCACATCTCTTAGGCTATAAAGTTGTAATTTCTTTGTGAAGTAATGGTAACACCAAAACTGTTGCTAGTAAATTTCAGACTTAAGGTTTAATGAATACAAAAATATCGTTATCCGACAGTCTATTTGTCACAATGCCGGAAAACGACTAGGAAGATCCGAGGGTAGAGTTCAGTTTATTTTTTTACAATATTCAGGTAAACATGCAGAAACACGTAGAATTTTAGGTGATATTTTAAAAATTAAATTTATCACAATAAAGATTTAATAAAAAACTAGTGTTTAAGAGTTGGTATATTTTATTTAGTTTTTGATTCCATCCAAATGTCCTTAAGTCTGAACTATAACAAGATAGAGTAATGGCAAGGTTAACTAAACGCTAACATTTAAATTTCAATGTAATACTATTCAATGTGGCATGCATTTTATTTAAAATATTTTCATAATCAATTATTTAATATTTTAAAGATTTAATTGATGCACTTTTCCGTGCTAACGATAAATTTTCACAATCTTTTTTGTAAGTAAAATTGACCCGGCAACCTTTGTCTCTACCTGGTAATACCAGTAGAGCTACTGTAGATTTAATTCATACGTTGAAATTTTTAATTCCCATATTGACATTGAGAGACGAAGGTTACGGGCTCAAATTCTGATTGAGTTGAAATTTTTGCTTTTTTGAAAATTTGTGAAAATCACTTATTTCAGATATCATTAAAGATGTAATGGATGCTTAGTTTTGAATATAATTTTTTGCATGTCCATAAGCTTTTCAAGCAGATGTGTAAGTATATGACTAACATTTTGAGGTTGCGAAGGAGGTTGATGACTTGTACCTCCCGGGTTTCTAACAGTCTTTTTTTATTATTTTTATTAAGTGTGTGCGATATGAAGACAAGTGAAGATTTCATTTATTATAACTATTATAAATAAATAAAAATCCCTGGACAAGTCACACAAATTGAATCTAACCCCAATGTAAGCAAGTAATATGTTTGTGTTATGGGTGTTAGTCAACTATACTAATACATTGAAATACTTAATCAGATACCAGAATGAATTTAATAAACACCCAGACTCGGATATGCAGATATTTAAATGTTCATCACACAAATATCTGCCCCGTCGGGAATCGAACCCGAGCCTCGCGGTTGCTGGATGTAGTCAGGTGCGTACGCTAACCATTCAAAAAAAAACTATTTCTGTATAAAAATAAATACTAACAAAATAATCAATGCATTAAATGTTAGCAGTTTGTTCGAAAAATAAATATTTAACTGAAAACTAAACAGCAAAACTAAGCCAGGGTAGATTGGAAAGTGCCGATAGCTTAAAGGTCAGCGCTAAACGGTTTAGCTTGCTTGGTACAAAAGAGGCCGTTGAAGTCTTATGGTACTTTGTGGTACCCCCATGTACTTGTGTCATATTCGTACTCTATTCATTTCTCCGAAAACAAGTAAGCAGTCGTGTACTCAGTATCCATTTCCATCTCTAATAATTCTGTTTTATTACAATGTTAGTTCAAATATTGCGAACATCTCGTCTTAAATATGGAGAACACTGATTAACATGAAACAATTGAAATTGAGGTTCTTACCATTAAAGAGGAATGTTAGCGTTTAAAAAATACCAACACGGCTTACAATGTACATAGAAAAATTAAGTAATAGCCATGCCCTGAAACATAGTATTAGAGTACATACTCCTGTGACCTTCATAACACTGGTATAGAGAAATATACGACGTTTTTCACAATACTATTATTTAAAACAACAAATTTTTAATTGAATGTCTCTATTTTACGAAACCAAATCCCTTAAAAGAATTTTTAACGCATGGGGAATTTTAGAAAATAGTTAAGTTACAAATAAGAATACTGTTTGAATAAGTTCAACATAGTGATTGGGCACAAACACAAATTAAAACAAATTAACATTATTTATTTGCAATATTCCACAAACAAAAAAAAACACATTTTTTTTAAATAGACATTTTTGCTAGCAGTTCAGTAGATCGTTAATGATCTCCACTTTTATGTAATATTTTTTGGAAACGCTACTGCAGGCAACTGGTTCCGCTAATGGCACAATATACCACCGCTACATAATATCAATATGTTGTGGATGAAATTTAATAGTTCCAACGCGATTTCCTATGTGACATTCTTAAAAGAGAGAAATTCTTAAGAGCTGTCCCCATTCAGATGCATTAGGAAACGTTACCAACCAGAGCTTTTCTAAAACTACTGTAAAATTAAATTATTTCATAAACACACCAATTGTATTTAGAAAACCAGAGTGTAAGTTTTTCCCCGTGTTGGTCCGGGCTCCTTTGTAGAATAGACCATCTGCCTTCCTGTGCCGGTTCGGAGGGTAAGGTAGCCGGTAAACTTACTTTTGCTTAAGGCCTAACATCCCGGCCTCAGGTTGGCAACGCACCATTACCACCTTTGGTATCTCTAGGCGGCGGGAATTTCTTACCATCAGGAAATCCGTCTGCTTGTTTGCCTTCCAATGTCATAAAAAAGGTAAAAGCTTTTAGTCTTAGTGATCCTCACTTCTGCTCTGTCATTGGTTTATTGGTTAGCTGTGTCTAGCATGATGTGTAGAAATTTTCTGTGTGTGGAAAATCACGAATAAATAACTTTGTATACATCACTCCTTACGTATTTCCAAAGTCTAGATTCAATAAAATAACAGAAAGTCACCGTTAATATGTGTACATTATTTTTCCACAATATTCCATATAATAGTAATGCGTATATACAGAAATCGGTATTCCGATTTAAATTTCAAAGATGTTGGCATCAAGTTATTGCTAAGTATTTTGTGCCTAAACTGTTAGGTACAAGATGTGTCTACTTATGGCTAAAATAAACGCTAATATTTACAATTATTTAGGGCCTTCGCTATCTGAAGCAGATGCAAGAAGCAGGCGTCCGGCAACCGGCGCGTGTGAACGTCCCGTAAATCGTCGCTCGTAGGCAAGTGGCGGCCATGTTGTTATACTTTTTGAAAAGCGCGCGAAAGCCAATTCTAATTGTTTTACATGCGCTTGCACCTTACTCCAGCTTGAGATAGTGGACGCCCTTAACGCATAATGGGCTTATCCGAATTTAAGTAACAGATCATCAAATATAAACGAAATAACGAGTTTATTCGAGCTATTTACATGTTCGCAAACCACAGAGTGCATGCGAGAACAAAATGCTGATTACATTAGGTACTTACAATTAATACAGTAAGGTACATCCTGGCAAGACTTTTAACAGCGACTATGTATTGGTATTAATATTATAATTTGCGAATTGAAATGATAGAACATTTGTGATTTGTATTTCAATATTACACTTAATTAGCTACTAATGTTTTATTGTTTTTTTTTTAATTAATCATTCGTTTGTGTTTAGTTCCAGTTATTAAGTATTTCATTTTTTAAACTACAACAGGAGTTCTCAATTAGTTTTTTTTCTTAATTGTGCGACATCAAGCAACTTATGTCTTATACTACCTTTATCACATTTGGACCAATAAGTTCTACCAAGACGATAACTTCAAAATAAAACAATAAAAATAAAGTAGGTACAGACAATATGTCTTCTACTTCTGAGGACTTATCGAACATATATAATATATATATTTGCATTATGAAGTGTGTTGGAAAGCGTTACTACGGGTAAAACTTAAAAAAAAAGTATCTTCACGCCCATATCTCGGAAGAGGTTGGCAGAGGCACAACTAGGGCACCCACGACTAGCCGAAGATACTAACTCCCACAAATTGATAGGTGGTAAGCCTATCGCCAACCGGGCACATATCCTATCCCGAGCAACATATTTTTATTAGAAAATTGGAAAATTTCTTTTTTGTTACCCGATCCAGGATTCGAACCCAGGACCTCATGCAGTCAAATCCAACAACTGAACCGCTAGACCACAGAGGCGATATATACTTAGAGGGTAAAACATGAGCACAATTATAACTTTAACAAAAAACAGTCGCTTGATAGCATTTTATAACCAATCCGCGAATTCACTAGATCGTTTGCTCTGGAACGCTATTCATAGAACAGCACATCACATACACCAAACTCATTGAGAAATCCTGGTCTAGATACATCAAACAATTTCATTATCTAATTATTCCACAACTATTATATTATTCAGCACTTAAACGTGGTGGTTAAACTGTTTGAATCTTAAGACGTTATTTTTATTTACAAAACAGTTAAATATTAAGATATGTAATTTTCGTTAAAACGCATTTTATTCCAATAGTAAAATTAAACACGTGTTTAACACATTTATATCAAAAAGTGTCAAGTAAATATGATCCACACTTTCCGATTTAAGGTCTAGATTTTATTTAAGAACACGGGGTAAGAAAATTAAGTGTAGAGTTTAGTAAGTAATATCAACACAAAACTTTTAATTAAGATCTACGTAGACATTATCATCTTCCTCACTTACGTAGTTTGTACGCTTACTGCAAAATTTTACTTTGCATAGATTTAAAAACTGTTCATGAACATAAAGTAACTTTAAGACAAGTAGTTCATTGGAACAGCCCTTGTACTTTATTAGAACACTAACGGCGCGCCCACGGTTATGAAATATAAGTATAACCTTTCTCTTCAATCACTTTATCTATTAAAAAAACACATCAAAATTCGTTGCGTAGTTTTAAAGATTTAAGCATACAAAGACATAGGGACAGAGGGAGCGACTTTGTTTTATAATATAGTGATGATAAACGATAAATTAAAATTATAAACTAATGTTCAATTTAAGCACGTTACACACTGTACGGTTTTTTTCAGTAAAAAGGGTCAGAATCGGAATTTGTGGATCACGTATACATCAGAATCGAATGATATACACAGCTTGTAAGCAAATTGCCATATTCACAACCGAAATTAAATATTCAAAGAATACATTCACCAGCAAAATTATAACGTCACTTTTATTGGTGAACGTACTAAATAACTTAACGATGGTATGACTTATTATTACTAACGCACGTAAGTTGCCGAGAGTAATAACTTAGTGTTACCGTAAAGTTCAATTGTCTTTTGCCACGGCACTGTCACTCAGAGTCCTCGCTGGACATGGGTAAACAAGACTTGAGAGATGTGGTAAGGTCTAGGGCGGGTTCCGGAGGAAGTGCTTCTGCTTGAGGTGTTAGAGGCAAAGGCTGTAAGTTCCGGGGGGCTTCGAACGTGTGTGGCGGTAGCGGTAACGCCCAGTGCGGTGAAGGTTCTGGCTTCATTCCTCCCGCATTCAAATATGAACACGCCATCATCTGTAAATAAATGAAAAATAAATTTAATATATTTCACCGTAGCTAAATTGTTTTTTTTCTGTAATGCGCAAAACAAACAGCCAATATCCTAAATATCCACGACAACAGAGTCACGAGAAACGAAATGTCTTATTCATTTGATGTTCCTTTTGCAGTATAAATATTTTTTTATAATCATTTGGAATTATTGAATTTCAGAGACGTTTTATTTTAATTTTACACATCAAACACACCAATCAACAAAATCCGTCACTTAAGCAATGCCTTCTGGATAACGGAGTCAAAAACCATTTCAAAATTTCATAAAAAGTACTTTGACGTGTTCCGGTTCGGAGGGTAAGGTAGCCGGTAAACTTACGTTTGCTTGAGGCCTAACATCCCCACCTCAGG
>NJDD01001698.1:143451-153642 GCA_002245505.1 Calephelis nemesis | reverse complement strand
GTTTGGTACCACCGTCTTACCTATTCCTGCCGCCATAACGTCATAACGTGTTCCGGTTTGGAAGGTAAGATAGGAGGTAAACTTACTTTTGCTCGAAGCCTTACATCCCGGCCTCAGGTTGGCCACGCACCATTACCACCTTTGGTGTCTTTAAGCGGCATGAATTGCTTACCATCAGGAAATCCATCTGCTTCTTTGCCTTCCAATATCATAAAAAAAAAGCTTGCGCTATCTCTAACATGTGACAGAGACCACAAAATAAAAGTTTTGACATTCATTAGCCCATGGTGTTGCCATGTGAACGTGTGCAACTTAATGAAGTTACTGCCGAGAGAAGTAAACGCATAATTGAACCCTTCACGTAAACGCTTTGGTTAATATGTTGGAGCGCCGTTATTGCTTTGGAAGACCTAAACTGTCCTATGAGAATAAACAATCGCTGGAGGCAGCGTCCTGGACGAAGCCTGCCACACAAATGAATTAGTGGCCCCTTCCCTCCCACACACCCTACATGGGGAGAGGGTCATGTTGCGATTAAAATATAATTAGGCGCTCGGCAATTGTTTCACCATCGGACCAGGTGGCGCGGCTTTGGCTGCTAGGTAAATTAAATAGCCGTATAGGGCTTCCAATTACGTCCGGGCGGTGGAAGCCCGCTTATTACCTAATAATGGCACTGGTAAATCAATTTTTGTTTGTAGACATTTAAAATGCATCTTAGCTCGAAAGCTTTTTTTTATGATATAGGAAGGCAAACAAGCAGACGGAGTTCCTGATGGTAAGAAATTCACGCCGCCTAGAGACACAAAAGATGGTAATGGTGCGTTGCCAACCTGAGGTCAGGTTGTTAGGCCTCGAGCAAAAGTAAGTTTACCGGCTACCTTACCCTCCGAACCGGAACACGTCATGACGTTATGGTGGCAGGAATAAGTAAGGCGGTGGTACCAATCCGGGCGAGACGCTGCGAAACTCTACCACCTAGTAAAGCTTTGATATGCTTCTTGTCTAGCTTACTTGTCTGGCATAACTTTATGTTATAATAAATAAAAATTAATTATCTTAACGATATATTTAAAACTATTAGTCAGAACGAAATAGTTACTTACGGGTTTGATATCCTAATTCTTAAGGAACTTGACGATATAATCCTTAGAGGCAATCCCCGTGTTGGTCCGGGCTCCTTTGTAGAATAGACCATCTGCCTTCCTTGCCAGGCAGCTCGTAAAAGGCGAGCAAAGGCTCACCGTCACTAACACCGTGAATTCTGACTAGGTGGTAGAGTTTAGCAGCGACTCGCCCGGATTGGTACCACCGCCTTACCTATTCCTGCCGCCATAACGTCATGACGTGTTCCGGTTCGGAGGGTAAGGTAGCCGGTAAACTTACTTTTGCTCGAGGCCTAACATCCCGGCCCCAGGTTGGCAACGCACCCTTACCACCTTTGGTGTCTCTGGGCAGCGTGAATTTCTTACCACCAGGAAATCCGTCTGCTTGTTTGCCATACCAATAACATAAAAAAAAATCAAGAACTACACATATGTAGCAGCACTATTAAATGCAAATTAGTTTAACTAAAATTGTTAGCAACGGTTACATAATCTAATTGTACATCCATAATATAAAAATGAATAGCTGGATGTGTTGGTAAGCGCATAACTTACGAACGAATGGACCGATTTGGATAATTCTTTTATTATTGTCTTAGTTATTATTAAGAGAAAACCGGGAAAGTTGCAGAGAAAATGGGAAAAATAATACTTTATTATTTGCCATACTAAACGGGTAAAACGAAGTTCGCCAGGACAGCTAGTGTAAAACAAAGTTTTGTAGAATTCGTAAAACCATCATTCTCTGATTATCTGCTGCACAAAGCTCACGCCCGTTGATCTGGTGTGGAACTTCACTTGTGTTACCAAATAATAAAGTTACACATCAGGTTAAAGAATGCGTAACTTTTATTTGTTAAGACAAAGTGTATATTTTCAGTTTACTTGGTATTGCGTATTTTTTAATAATATCGGTTTATATAATGAAGACGCTGTAAAGCATCAATAGTGTCTATAGACCACTGCTGTCTCTTACTATTAACAGAGTCTTGTGTTTGTGGTCTAATTTCATACAATAAGTCTATTGGCCTCTCGCCTATATAATCGCCTTTGTGGTCTAGTGGTTCAGGTGTCGGACTTGACTTCATGAGGTCCCGGGTTCGAATCCCGGGTCGAGCAACAAAAATAAAATGGGGTTTTTCCAATTTTCTGATAAAAAATGTTGCTCAGAATTGGAAATGTGCCCAATTGGCGATAGTCTTGCTTTAACGTTGCGGGACTTAGTGTCTTCGGCTAGTCGTTAGCCCTGGTTGTGCCTCTGCCTACCTCTTAGAGAATATGAGCGTGAAGATACCTTTTTTATACCTCGTTCGAAATCCGATAAAAAGTTCCAGTTAGGTGTTAGAGCCGTGCGTGGGTTATTCCATTGTTATCTCCGAGCTAATTAATTGTATCAGATTTAAAACGTTACCGGAAACAGTTGGTATGATTGATCCACGAACCAGCGGGGTTCCGTAACGCACGTGTAACGATATTAATTACGATCGCTAAGACACGGCCCTAATAAATCACGCGGTACTTTTAGCGGTAATGAATTCAAACAGCCCGCAATAATTGCGTACCTAATTACCGACGGACGGATCTCATTTATCACTGTCGGATTATGAATTAGGTATGGCGTTAATTAAACATGCATATTTGTGGCACTGCTGCGGGCTACGTGATAAAACAATCACGTATATGATGGTAGGAAATCACAGAATGGAACCTTAAGTTTCCCCCCGTGTTGGTCCGGGCTCCTTTGTAGAATAGACCATCTGCCTTCCTTGCCCGGCAGCTCGTAAAAGGCGAGCATAGGCTTACATCACTAACACCGTGACATCCGACTAGGTGGTAGAGTTTGGCAGGAGGATGAGGGTAGGAGGGTGAGGTAGGTAGGATCGGAGGGTGAGGTAGCCGGTAAACTTACTTTTGCTTGAGGCCTAACATCCCGACCTAAGGTTGGCAACGCACCATTACCACCTTGGTGTCTCTAGGCGGCGTGAATTTCTTACCATCAGGAAATCTGTGAATCTGATTAAAAAGTCACATAGTAAGATACGTGATATGCAGTTCGTCGGAACAGCTAGTTATGAACAAGACTAACACGAAACACCTGTTTTCAAGTATAGAATTATCGAAATCGGTTTAGTCAAAAAATCCTGCTAAAACACATAAAACCTCTTCGAATTAAGAATTTGAAGAGTTTCGGAAGCCGAAATATCACAGAGAGTGACTTTTTTATGTTATAGGAAGGCAAACAAGCAGACGGATTTCCTGATAGTAAGAAATTCACGCCGCCCAGAGACACTATAGGTGGTAACGGTATGATGGTCTCAGGTTGGGCCAGGATGTTAGGCCTCGAGCAAAAGTAAGTTTACCGGCTACCTTACCCTCCAAACCGGAACACGTCATGACGCTATGGCATCAGGAATAGATAAGACGGTGGTACCAATCCGGGTGAGTCGCTGCGAAACTCTACCACCTAGTCAGATGTCACGGTGTTAGTGACGGTAAGCCTATTCTCGCCTTTTACGAGTTGCCTGGCAGGAAGGCAGATTGTATATTCTGCAAAAGAGCCCGGACCAACATCGGGGAAACTAAACTTTAGAGTACTAGATTCTATGTTTGTTGATAAGACGGTTCATGTATTTGATACTTTCGAACTGTCCCATTAACAATAATTAATTAAACATTTAATGTTATTTATCTTGAGTTTAAGTATGTCTCAGTAAGTAGTGAGACGTCGTTAACAATAATTAATTAGTAAATATCTTGACTTTCCAAACATTTTATATTAAACATATTTTATTGTAAAAGTTTTAGTTTAAGAAACTTGTTATCCAAGCCACTCTGGAAAAGATATAGGAGTATGTAATTAGTAATCATAAAGCGAAAAAACGTTGCTTTATAATATTTTTTTCCTTTAAGCTTTATCTATATCTTTGGTAGGACTTAAAATTATTTCAATAAAAAAATTACAATAAGCAAACAAGTTTTTCCTTGTTTTGGTCCGGGCTCCTTTGCAGAATTTGCCTTCCTGCCAGGCAGATCGTAAAATGCAAGCATAGGCTTACCTTCACTAAAAACTGTGATATCTGACTAGGTGGTAGAATTTCGCAGCGACTCATCCGGATTGGTACCACCGCCTTGCCTATACCTGCCGCCATAACGTCATGACGTGTTCCGGTTCGGAGGGTGAGGTAGCCGGTAAACTTACTTTTGCTCGAGGCCTAACATCCCGACCTCAGGTTGGCAACGCACCATTACCACCTTTGGTGTCTCTAGGCGGCGTGAATTTCTTACCATCAGGAAATCCGTCAGCTTGTTTGCTTTCCAATATCATTAAAAAATTGTTTTAGTCATTGCGTATATTTAAATTTGCCTAATCTCTGCTTACCCCGTTAGGGACGTGGCGTGAAGATATGTATATATGTATATTGAAATTGAAGTGATAGTGTCTTTATCGTTTTGCATGTCAAAGTCCGACCCCAGGTCCCGCCCTGTTATGAACTTTGTTAATTGCAATTTGCACCTCCAACGTTCTGATGGAACTAAAACTTTCAGTGGTAAAATCATTTAAATCGGAAGGGAAACTAAAAAGCTGTTAAGGTGTTGCGAAGACATTTTTTTTGTATTTGTTAAAATGTTAAGCCCAAATTTGACGTTACTTTTAATAAGAATAACTATTAAATTAAAGAAAAATCCACACAACAAGAACTTAATTTTCCTTTAAAAAGTTAAAAAGTTTTGTTTTGCCGTTTCTTCTCCCGACTGGCTAGGTTTACGGTGGTAGTGTACTGTAGATAGGACTAAAAATTAATCTACTATTAAATCTCCATTTCTCTATTTAAATATCTATTTAAATTCATATATAATAAATTATGTAACTTATGTTCGTAAATAAATAAAATGTTTATTAAAAATGTAAATAAGTGCTTCGATTTAAATGTACATTTTTATAGAAATATCTAACTTCATAAATTAACTAAATATTTGCACACCACAATGTGGTAGGATATGTTGTATTCTTAAATATCTTGATAACAACTTTCAGCACACATATTCCGCAAATAAATAATTTTCATTTCATTTCATTTTCAATTCAAAAATCGGTTAATTTCCCCACTTTCACTTCCACAACTTTTAAACAGCTCAACCGATTTTCATCAAACATGTCTAAGAACACTCGCATATAAGTTACCTTTAGTACAAAAAAAACTAAATTGAAATCACTGGATTCGTTCGTGAGTTATGATGACAGATAGACAGACACGTTAAACTTATAACACCCCACTTTTTACTTGTAGTACTTTGGATACATTATTTATGTTAAGGAATAATTTGTTTATACGTATATGTTAATCAATAATTCATCTTTTTATAACAATAGAACAGTTCATAAACTTTTTGGTATTTAAAACGTTGTAATTAAATTGTGTGACCTGTGGTATAACGGTTCAGGTGTTGGACTTGACTTCATGAGGTCCCGGAATCGATTCCTGGGTAGCAAAAAAAGTGTGGTTTTTCTAATAAGCAATGTTACCCGGGATTGGATATGTGCCTGGTCGGCGATAGGCTTGCCACCTATCACATTGTGGGAATTAGTATCTTCGGCTAATCGTAGGTGTCTTAGTTGTGCCACTGCCTACATCTTCGGGGATATGGGCGTGAAGATACTGTTTTTAGTACAGCTCATAACCTCTAACCTAAAAATTATTCAATTTACGACAATTAAGAATACAAAACGTACTAGCTATAATTATATAAATTGTCTCCTTCGCCCTAAGACTCACTGGCAGAGTTCGGCCCGCAGAACGCCTGTGTGTACCTTAAGTTAAACCTGTCGCCTCTGTGGTCTAGCGGTCTAGGTGTTGGATTTGACTTCATAAGGTCCAAGGTTCGATTTCCGGAGCTAGACAGAGGCACAACCAGGTCACCCACGATTAACCGAAGACACTAAGTCCCACAATGTGATAGGTGGCCAGCCTATCGCCAACCGGACACATATCCAATCTCGAGCAACATTTTTTTTATTAGAAAACTAGAAAACCCAAATTTTCTTTTATTGTTGCCTGACTCGGGATTAGAACCCGAGACCTCATGCGGTCAAGTCCAACACCTGAACCGCTAGACCACAGAGGCGATAAACTTGCACAAAACAAATAATCGTATAACTATAAATGTCGTGTATGTATTTGAACGGAAAGTTATTCCCAACTTAGAACAATTATTACACTGAAATACAATAATCTAAGTTTAAACAATACACGCGATAGAAGGGAACATACAGATTAATTGAATTAGTACAACTGTTTGTATTATTAACAACTTAGGGATGTACACGGCTCTACGCGCTTAATTTAATATCGGCGCTGAATAGAAAACGTCTCGATGCGTACAATAGTCCAACGGCATTCCATTAACTAGTCGAGCAAACATACCGGGACGCATCGTCATTGTAAGGGAGCTTATACACTAGCCGACCAGGGGACTGATTATGTATCTCAGTGGCCAACTCAAAATGGAAAAGTGTACATCAAATATCTTTCAAATGACGTGTTTTATATTTGCTATCTACAGTAACCAACAGAAATATAATAGAGATAGCAAATACAAATGACGTCATTTGACATTTGACAGCCCACTAATCATTCTTTAAACCCGACGTCAAAAGAGGGGTGTTATAAGTTTGACGTGTCTGTCTGTGGCACCACAACTCCCGAATGGATGCAGTGATTTCAATTTAATTTTTTTTCGTGTTAAAGGTAACTTATGTGCGAGTGTTTTTAGACATGTTTAATGAAAATCGGTTGAGCCGTTTCAAAGTTGTGGGGGTGAAAGTGGGGAGATTAACCGAATGTCTGCTAACATACTCCGACATTATTTTATTGTCTAAAAGGAAATTAAGTTCTTGTGTCGGGGGGTTTTGTAAATATTTAATTTTAGATTATTTATGTTATGTAATAGCGAACAAACAGGGGTGTCTACTGCTAGAGACAAGCTTCGACAATTATTACAATCTAATCACACACATAAGAATTTCGTGTAAATATTACAAAGTTGTTTTTACAGTTTTGATAAAAACGAGATTATGTCAAAGCTGTAAACAAAAAAAAAAAGTAAAGTGTAAAGTTTAAAAATTGCAGTGTGATTTCACGAACAATTTTCAATCAAAATTTGTACCGGACAATAACGTTGTATTAGTCGAGCACAACTAAAAAAAGATTTTGAAAACGACGAAGTACGTACGTACGAAGACGATAGCAAGTATAGATTCTGTCCAAAAAATTATTAACAAGTAAATCTACAAATAAATTACATTTTTCTTAAAAGCAAAGTTTAACCCAAGTACATTATTATTAAATAAGGTTTTAGTGAGTGTTAACTTAACTAACGTGTCCATTAAAAACTAATCAATACACTATTTTATAACTCTTTAAATTAAAAAAAAAAACTATTCGTGTCTTTCGGTTTCTCTTTTTACCACTTGGGCCAAAAATGACGACAAAGCATATAATTTTAAATTATTTGATTTTTTTTATGACATTGAAAGGCATCAAGCAGACGGATTTCCTGATGGTAAGAAATTATCGCCGCCCAGACACCAAAGTTGTTAATGGTGCGTTGCCAACCAGAGGCCGGGATGTTAGACCTCGAGCAAAAATAAGTTTACCGGCTACCGTACCCTCCGAACCGGAACACGTCATGACGTTATGGCGGCAGGAATAGGTAAGGCGGTGGTACCAATCCGGTTGAGTCGCTGCGAAACTCTACCACCTAGTCAAATGTCACGGTGTTAGTGACGGTAAGCCTATGCTCGCTTTTACGAGCTGCCTAGCAGGAAGGCAGATGGTCTATTTTACAAAGGAGCCCGAACCAACACGGGGATTATCTTTATGTCATGTTCAGTTGTCAGATCAGTTGCGATAAGACAAAAAATGTAAGATTAGTTTACTTAAAAAAAATTGTCTTTAAAGGGGCAATTCCAATTTACTGTCTTTGGAGCCAGCAGCTGTTTCATCAACTATGTCATAGTAATAAGAATATCTTGTCCCAAGTGAAAAAGCACCTTTATATCGTACGCAACGAAATCGCTAGGACATTCGTATTCAATTGTAACAACACTAACGACTGTTTATATTGGCGGGAACGATCAGACAATAGTGCGGCCGGACTGACTTTAGAGACAATTGCTATACCCCCCAAATAATTTAATAGTTTTAGGCGCTTGAGGTAAACATTATCAGCTTTCGTATTGATATAATATATGTGATTAGTTTGATATCGCCTCTGTGTTCTAGCGGTCCTGGTGTTGGGCTTGATTGCATGAGGTCTCGGGGGTTCGATTCCCGGGTCGGCCAACAAAAAGAAAATTGGATTTTTCCAATTTTCTAATAAAAAATATGTTGGTCGGGATTGGAAATGTGCCCGGTTGGCGATAGGCTTGCCACCTATCACATTATGGGACTTAGTGTCTTCGGCTAGTCGTGGGTGCCCTGGTTGTGCCTCTGTCTACCTCTTCGGGGATTAAATTCGGCGTGAAGATGCTTTTTTTTTGATTAATTTTGTTGTTGTAATAAATTTTAAAACGGAAACCCTTTACACATTTACACATTAAAAATTATTTGTTTGGATATTTACTGTGGCATATCTGACACCTCATATTTAAAATGTGATTTTTTGTTTTTTTATTTATCTTATTTAGTTATTTGCTTGTTGGTCCGGACTCCTTTGCAGAATAGACCATCTGCCTTCCTGCCAGGCAGCTCGTAAAAGACGAGCATAGGCTTTCCGTCACTAACAGCGTGACATCTGACCAGGTGGTAGAGTTTAGCAGCGACTCACCCGGATTGGTACCACCGCCTTACCTATTCCTGCCGCCATAACTTCATGACGTGTTCCGGTTTGGAGGTTAAGGTAGCCGGTAAACTTACTTTTGGTGTTTCTAGGCGGCGTCAATTTCTTACCATCAGGAAATCCATCTGCTTGGTTGCCTTCCTGTACACAAAAAATGCCTAAAATAAACCATAAACATTGAAAATCTAACGTTTTTACAATTTCGATTGTTTACACTTATAACTTTTAACAGTAAATTAAAAAAAAATACAAAAATTTGATCTACGGAGTCATTATTAGTAGAACACAATAAAATGTTTCTTGAAAACTAATAAATACAATATCACTAATTTTTATTTCTTAATAATTACTTAATAAAATGTAATTACAATTACAAATACTGTTAAATTAAATGAATTCTATTTTTAAATTGCCATTGGTTAAACCTTATAGCCAGGTCTACTAGTACTTAGAGATAGTATAGTTTTTTTCGTGAGGTCTGGCACTCGATACTCTCTGCCTACCACGTAAGGGACTTGGCGTGAAATATGTATGTATAGTTTTTACGTACTCGCAATTATATCGTATTTTGTCATCTATAAATAATTAGCAATTTAATTTAATAAAAAATATTTAACCTATTTTTGCTATCCACAAACTCAGCATTTACCGCTGTTAGATGTAGAAAGTAGTTTTATTAAGTTAAATTATTCAAAGCTTTCAAATATTAGAATATCAGATATGATTAATAACTTGTCTTTTAAATTACAGTAGTTTGAAAATAAAACTCAAGTCTAAGAATTGATTTGTTACAAAAAATATGTTCATTATACTAATAAAGATTACCACATAAAAAAGAAATTTATTCATTTCATTTAATCATTTATTTCTTGCTTGGACACATGTTTTATGGGGTCTTAATATTAAAATAAAGTACAAATGTTCCGCCATTTACATGGCATGCAAGTATTTTTGTACAAGAATCTTTGATTCACTTATCCTATACAAAGATTTACAATATTCATTATTATTAACTATTATACAATTAATATTATTTATTATTCTTATTACAATTTATATATTAATAAATAACGCTGCAACAACCAGGAAATTATATTTAAATATCAATTAATTTTACATGTTACCTATACTTAATTCATTTATTCATTATTAAATTAATTTATTATTACAAATACACACAACACAAATATGCCATTTATTAAATATAACATTAATAAATAAATGTTGAGACATATACTAGATATAT
>NJDD01001698.1:123410-139795 GCA_002245505.1 Calephelis nemesis | reverse complement strand
TTCAGTAAATTGTCTCTAGACTGCGTGAATTTCTTACTATCAGGAAATCCGTCTGCTTGATTGCCTTCCAATATCATAAAAAAAATGTGTGCGTGTAGTAGCGTACGCTCGCAAGAAGTAAAGAAGTGAAACTTCTTTATGACGTTATTTTTCAAAAAATAATTTACTATATGCAACTTTACAGAAATTGGTTAAATAAAGTTTATTGCCAACCCCTACTCCGCTGGAGAAAGTATACTTCGAATCACGCGTGGTAGGGATAAGAAAAAAGATGGCGCGTAATGAAAAAATGTTACACTAAAGAAGTTTCACTTCAAAAAATCAGTTCAGATGCGGACGATAGAACAGTACATTAATCATCATTACCAGTCTTTATTCTTATGCGTCTAGTGACGAACATCACTTTTCCCTTTTTATAAAATTAAATGGATTCAGTGCTAGTTAACTTTATTGAGATGTTTGTCACTAACGATACCTAACTGATTTCTTGAATTATAATTATGATGGCTACTGCGTTTAATGGACGAAATCTTATTTTTAATTTTAAACCAATTCCAAAAAAGAAGGTTTTCAATTCAGCTATATGTTTTTGTATGTATGTCACAAGATCACTTGACCAATAAAGAAAAGATTATTCGTGAATATAAATTTTATCAAACTCCAACAATTAGTTTGTGGGTTACTTGAATAGTACATAAATTTTCATTCGTGGACCTCCATCCACAACAGTTGTGGATGGAGGTCCACGAATGTAAATTTATAACTTTTTATTTATTAGCACAGATACTTAGTAACAATTTAAAATATTAATATGATTAAATAAATACTTTGTGAATTAAATAGAAAGTGTTCAATAAAAATGCAAGTTGGTTTTTTGATTGACAGATTTAATTAAAAAACTATGATTGTGTATGTGACTTATAAAAAATCGGTCTTATAAATTTGCGACCGAGAAATATTTGCGCCTTGACTGAGATGTACGAAATGCTTTAATATTATATTTGAGTGAATAAAAAATCCGCATTCGAATATAAAGCACAATTTATTCTACTTGTCATGTTGAAAATTTATACACAAGAAATACACTTTTAATAAAATTTATATAGATCCAACTCGGAGTTATTAAGCCTTTATGACGTAGAAATGACATCGGAGCTAGGTTTTTGCAGTTTAAACTATTACATCAACACTAATGTTAAGACCATTTTGCGTACATACCCTCCACCTCCCATGGCCCTACCAACCATCATGGTTATACGGGCCGAAGCGCGGGAGATGCACGGGATCTGCTCTTAGGCTCTCTTTCCCGTGCATTTCTTGACTCCCTACAAGTTAATTTTTTATCTCTACCTATGTCCCTAGTGACCCTCTCCATAGCCATCCCAATTGGGATCGACGCCACAGAAAACGGACTTGCCCTCCAACTCGCCATTTATTCTCGGACCTCCAATGGTCCCCGTCTGCTGAACCATTTTGCGTACAATAAAAAAATAGCCAACTAGTCGGAACTGTCCAGGCACAAGCAGGAACACGAATATTAATACTATTTTTTGTAAAATAAAAAATAGCCCAACAAGTCGGAACTGTCCCAGCAGAAGCATGACGTGTGGGTACTGTGAACGAGACGGTCCGCGCTCGTTATCGGCCGGCCAGCGCCGCGGAAAATTCGTCCGAAACTGACGCGTGAAAATTTAATGAACGGCCGGACGCTAGTTAACTAAAAGGTAAAGTGCACCCTCTTGACGTGTTCGGTAAATATTAATAGTGAGTGTGCTAGCGTGTGCCATTAAAAATGCACGACTCCGCGGAGACGGGGCTCTGGCCCCGTTTATTACCCTTTTTACACAAGTCTCTCTCGAAATTAGCCTTCCAAGTATCCAAGAGCTAGGCTATGATTTAGAGGTGGCACTTGACAGTGAGATGCAGGCGCGGGCATATGTAGAGGTTGCATTACGATGCAAACTCTACTGGCTGTTAAAGAAGTATATTTGAATTTTAAAAAAGATAAAGAACGCAGAATCAAAACGAAAATTACAATAGAATTGATGATTGAGAACGTATCAAATAAAATGTAAAAGGAAATAAAAATAATATATATAAAAATATTCTTTTAATAATTAAATAACACGTCCCCGTGTTACAATTGGTGGTCCTTAATTAGAATAATCATTTTTAAAAGACAACCGGTTTATATTCCCATTTGTAAGTACACATAGTCTGATCTTACAGATGTTAACAGTGCGTGGCCAATTTGATGCTAGGATGTTAAGCCTTACAAGTACTGCGTAAGTAAAGTTTACCCTTTAAACACCAAAACACCACAATAGCGAGCAGAAACACCAAAGGTACGAGGAATCATGTGTGAATTTGTCAGTTATTTTAAACGCCTGCACGTACGGAATAAATTAATAATCTAAATTACTCTAGAGATCAGTGGGGTCGTCACTTTCTAATATCGGGTAAGTATATAAATCGGTTTCTATAAACCGAATTTCTTAACGACCACAGAGGTTAAACCGTCCTTGCTCTATCACCATTGGAGCTGGCTACAAGAAATTCGAAAAGTTCAAAATTCAAAAGTATCTTTACGCCCATATCCCCGAAGAGGTAGGCAGAGGCAAAACCAGGGCACCCACGACTAGCCGAAGATACTGTCCCATTATGTGATAGGTGGCAAGCCTATCGCCAACCGGGCACATGCCCAATCCCGACCAACATTTTTTTTTATTAGAAATTTGGAAAAATCCAATTTTCTTTTTGTTGGCCGACCCGGGATTCGAACCCGAGACCACATGCAGTCAAGTCCAACACCCGGACCGCTCGACCACAGAGGCGAAAATTCAAAATAGATTTATTTACGTAGATCTATACAAAGATTCTAGTGACGGGTCTATATAATTCTAAAAACTACCACCGGATCGGAACGCGGCCGCACACTGAGAAGATCCGGCTAAAGAAACTCAGCGGGCTTGTCTTTTTTCTCATAAATCTAATTTACAAAAGTTTATAACATTTATAGAGATTGGTAAAAGGAGTAATTAATCCCAAGCATTTCTGTCTTCTAAATATCTCTGTCGTCTAGCGGTTCAGTCGTTGGATTTGACTGCATGACGTCCAGGTTTGATTCGTGGGTTTGGCAACAAAAAGTAAATTGGTTTTTCCAATTTTGTAATAAAAAAAACGTTTCTCGGGATTGGATATGTGCCCGGTTGGAGAAAGGCTTGCCACCTATCACATTGTGGGACTTAGTGTCTTCGGCTAGTCGTGGGTGCCCTGGTTGTGCCTCTGCCTACGTTTTCGGGGATATGGGCGTGAAGACACTTTTTTTACTTCTTCTATTAAATGGCAAGTCTTTAATATGCTCAGGAACAAGTTGCCTACTTAAGTTGAACTTAAGAAATCTTTGTGAATTAAATAAACATCGATCTGTCTTTATGTTCGTATCATTCCAATCCAATTGCCCTTCACGTTTCCAATTGTTGCGCTTTGTGATTATAGAATTTGTCCCATAAAATGCGACTTCCAATATCGAACTTCCGCAAGCTTTGTGCTCTGTATTGCCCTGGAAACACTTCTTGAGCGGAGCAAGTTTCGTATCCGAGCCATTTTAAAACTCTCCTTGCTATTAAGGATAATAGAAACTGTCTAGCTGGGGCGATGAGTCAGGAAAATATGTGCGCAACTAGAATTATCTAAGTTTAACTTGTTATCGCTGGGACGCTGGAGAAATTGAAATATCGTCCTATTAGGGTTCAAGGAGTTTGTATTATGAATCTTTAATCCGTACTCGAATGTTTACTGTACTTTTTTTATGATATAGGAAGGCAAACAAGCAGACGGATTTCCTGACGGCAAGAAATTCACGCCGCCTAGAGACACGAAAGTGGTTATAGTGCATTGCCAACCTGAGGCATGTTAGGCCTCGAGCAAAAACTAAGTTTACTCCGAACCGGAACACGTCATGACGTTAGGCGGCAGGAATAGGTACTCTACCACCTAGTCAGATGTCGCGGTATTAGTGACGGTAAGCCTATGCTCGCCTTTTACGAGCTGCCTGGCAGGAAGGCAGATGGTCTATTTTGCAAAGAAAGCCGGTCCAACACGGGGTAAAACGAATGTTTTATTATAATATCTATTTAATATTACTTTTACTTAAAGTTAGGCTTACTATACTTTGCCTAAGTGACATATTTCGATATTTATTTTTAGACGCGCGTGTAAACAAATACGAGAATTAGTGTCTCAACTCTAATACTACTAATACTCGTACTACTACTAATACTCGTAGTATTAGGGCGCATCAAGACGAATTTAACTCTCTCGTATAAAACTGACCCGTAAGGACAATTATCTCCTATTCGTCAGGGACCATGAACTTTACAAGACACGAACATAATATAAGATCAATCAAATCCTTTTTACTTTGACTGTCTTGTTACCCGAGGGGTTTGCGTAAACCGAATATCCGCGAGGCTCAAGTTCGATATTTGACGGGAGCAAGCATTTGTGTGATCGACGTCTTTAATTCAAGGTTTGGATTTCTATTATACTATCTGTTTGCCCGCGACTTCGTCAGCGTAAAATAGTAATTATAAACATCCTATTAATATTATAAATGCGAAAGTTTGTATGTATGGATGTATGAATGTTTGTTACTCTTTCACGCAAAAACTACAAAGCCGATTACGATGAAATTTGGTATGTAGGTAGCTGAAGACCCAGAATAACATATAGGCTACTTTTTATCCCGGAGTTCCCGCGGGATTGGGACTTACGCGGGTGAAACCGCGGGGCGCAGCTAGTATACATATATATAAATTTGTCTGTAAACTATAACTTTAGGATCTATTGGGATTAATTTTTGAAAAAAAAAAACCTAAGCTTGAACCTGGATCTTTAGCTATATCAAATTTCATCAAAATCGGTTTAGATTTAAAAGAATAACAGACAAATAGACAGAATAGAATAGATTTTTGACAGACGCATTTATGATATTATATAAGTAGATTGGATTCATTTCACTATCAATTAAAGCGTTTCTATATATCAATATCTTTGAAATATTTGTGTGATTTTTCCCTGAGTTATATATTTATGTATATATTGAAAGCTGTTACATCCATTAACAAGGGTGAAACGGGTTAAAGAAATCGTATCTCTATAATGAGATTCGTTAATTATGTATCGCAAGGTGCGTTTCCAACTCGAAATACTGTCGTGGGCTCTCGAGAACGAGGTCAAGGGTACCCTCAACTTTAAGGGGCTGCCAAATTAATGAGGTACTTCTTTGTAATAAAGATATAACAAGAGCAGCACGCGACTCCATGCTCCTGAGCGATATCATTAAAGAACGTGAACCTTCTTGCGAATGTACTTCCATAAACAAATCCAATATTCCAAGTCATTTCTGAACTTAGTTTTGTAACTTCTGAACTTGATTTAAAGATTTGAGTTTTTATGTTGCTTTTGTAATTGTATCCCCGTGTTGGTTGGCTCCTTTGTAGAATAGACCATCTGCCTTTCTGCCAGGCAGCTCGTAAAAGGCGAGCAGGCTTACTGTCACTAACACCGTGACATCTGACTAGGTGGTGGTTTCGCAGCGGCTCGCCCGGATTTGTACCACCGCCTTACCTATTCCTGCCGCCATAACGTCATGACGTGTATCGGTTTGGAAAGGTAGCCGGTAAACTTACTTTTGCTCGAGGCCTACCATCCCCGCCTCAGGTTGGCAACGCACCATAACGACTTTGGTGTTTCTAGGCGGCGTGAATTTCTTACCATCAGGAAATCCGTCTGCTTGATTGCCTTCCAATATCATTCAAAAAAAAAACCGAAATGTATGTACGACCATCATCACTATCACTACATAGTATAAAATAAAGTCGCTACCTCTGTCCGTATGTCCATTTTTATAGTTAAATCTTTAAAACTGCGCAACGGATTTTAATGCGATTTTTTTAATAGATAAAGTGATTAAGGAGGAAAGTTTACGTGTATATTTCATAACCGTGCGAAGCGGGGGCAGGCTAGTAACTTATAAACGACTGAACCCATTTGACTAGTTTTGGTTTTATTTATACTTACATTATAAAGCTGAAGAGTATGTTTGTTTGAACGCGCTAATCTCAGGAACTACTGGTCCGATTTGAAAAATTCTTTTAGTGTTAGATAGCCCATTTAACGAGGAAGGCTATATGCTAGATTCTACGCGGACGAAGTAACGGGCGGACGCTAGTTTGTATATAAAGTTCATGGAACGTTTTCAAGATAAGGAAATGGGAAACTAGGAAAACAACATATAGATTTTTCCCATACAATCTCAACGGATGGATCTTTTATAAAACACAGTCTACCGACTATAGGTATACACAATATACCTATTGTTGCTTGTGCTTCGCTATCTTATGGCAAGTCTGTTGGCTACTTTACTCTTCAGTAAGGAACACGACAATGGACGAACTGATGTAGGGATAGGTAAGGCGGTGGTACTAATAGCTACCAAAACTTTTTGGTATGATTGACTGCGCTGGGTGATGGGTTGTTACATCCCGACCTCAATGACCCTACATCCAGTATTAGGGTGTGCGTCGCACAGGTGTAAGGTTGGTTTATGCACAGATATCGTTGACTAACTTATATAACAGTAATAATTTGCTATATTTCCTTGTCCTGCATCCATGATGTCATTATCATGTTCCGGTCTGGACGTTACAAGGCCAAGTTTTACCGTCTTAGTAACGGCTGCACTCAGATACGTCCAGCAACGTTTTATCTATCATTAAGTCATAATTTTGTACCAACAATGTCGACTTAAGGCCCCATACTTAGTCAGCTAGAAGAGCCAATCGCCGCACTCCCCCATTCCATGATTACTATGAAATATTGCGCTCTAAAGTAAACGTCTTAAGCGACAAATCACTATTTTTGACACTATAAAAGTAATTTGAAAAAAAGTATAAAAACTGAAACACTTATCTTTTAGGTATGGTAATTATTTATGTTTATGTTCATTTTGGTGTCGATATTTTTATAATTGAAGTAGACAGTTGGGTTTTGCTTTCAAAAAAGGGTTAACTTTTTGATATTTTTCTATTGAGCAAAGTGAAATGAATCGTGTTTTGGAAACACTAGTCCTAGCATATTCATGTTAATCTTGTGTATTTTTGTCACCAAGATCCACACACACACAACACACAAATATTTTTTTTTCCCACAAAGCAATCAGCTTTGTGTAAAAAAAATATAATCAATAAATAAAAAGCAGTATAATCTGCTGACGTATTTTAGCATACATGGACCCTTAATGGTGAATTATAAGATCACCTCACAAAATGATCAACTTGAGACGAATATCTGAGTGAGATTGTTAGTGTTTTTAAACAACGGATCATTATTACCATAAACATTTAAAAATTATGTGAAATTTGACCTCTCTTTTAGTCGCCTTGTGGTCTAGCGGTTCAGTTGTTGGACTTGACTGCATGAGGTCTCGGGTTCGAATCCCGGGTCGGGCAACAAAAAGAAAATCGGGTTTTTTCAATTTTGTAATAAAAAAATGTTGCTCGGGATAGGATATGTGCCCGGTTGGCGATAGGTTGTCACCTATTACAATGTGGGACTTAGTGTCTTCGGAAAGTCGTGGGTGCCTTGGTTGTGCCTCTGCCTACCTCTTCGGGGATATGGGCGTGAAGATACTTTGAGATTTGACCAAAGTATCTGTCTTTCGCACGTTGCTGTTTAGTAATAAATTAATAAAAAAAACCAATTGCCATTTTACTGTGTAGTCTCGAGAAATCATAAAAATGAAAGCCAGCAATCCTGCACAGCCACGTAAAGAGCAATAACAAATAGCGTGTGATTCCAGGTGTATAGTCTTCATTGAAAAGGGAACGAGTAAGAAATGTAAGTGGGAGCAATGATGTGAGTACATTCAAGTAGAACCACTACTCTGTAGCAATAATGTTGCAAGCAACAAGAAACAAAATCGCCTTAAATATAATTCTTTAAAAATTCTCGCCTGAAAAAATTCTGGTGTCAGTAATCATAAAAAAACTTTTATTTTCCGCGTCTAATCTTATTAATTTGTTAGTTAGTAGATGGGTACGCAATATATTTTTAAAACAACGTTAAAGGTTAGAATAAAAATAAATGCAGAAAAATGCCTGACGAGGGCAGCAAAAAATACTAGATTGATAGATAGTTTTATCTGCGGTAATGACATGAGCATTGTCAGTTTAAATAAATAATTAATAAAAGAAAACGATCACTGGCCCTAAGTGTTACCATAGCGCCGAACGAAACCACAAGCGTAGACTGTTATACAAATATTGCTATATTATTATTATTTAAGCAAGTAAACGCGGTTCGTGGTAAAAGGCGAGGTGAGCGTAACCAAGCAGTCACCCATTCTTGACCTCATTCTATTGTTTGATCTAATTAACTAACATACACTTTTACAGTTATTCTTAGAATACAGGATATTTTTTGGATTTGTTTAATATATAAAATATACTTTCTATTTATTAAACCGGTTCAAAAAGTTCAAAAATTTCCGTTTGGGTTAGACCATAGTTACGATTTTATAATTCGTACAAATAATCTCAATTTTACTAATACAAAAATGTGAACTTTTGCAAAGTGTTCATATATTTGTCAAATCATAACAGCTCACGAACAAAAGGTAAATAAACCACGTGCCATCTTTTTCAAACAAAATTTATCAATAAATAACTGAAATAGAACGATACAAAATACACTTAACGATTTTGGAAAATTTCAAAAAAATCGCCAGATCTAGCGAAAATCTGGCGAATTTACGGTACAACCCAGCACAGTTACGGTTCATATTGCAAGGGCGCCGGTAGATTACAGCGGGGCGGCTTGCGGCCAGGGGTTTCTAAGTCGTGGCTAATTGGATGAGCCGCCGGCCCCAGCGGCCGGCCCAATTAGCGCCGTTGTGATTCATTTTATTCGAGCTCTCATCAGTGCACTCTTATAATAAACATTGTTGGGTTTAATTTAATTTTGAAATATATTTTTGCTTTAAGTGATTTAAGGGTCAGCCAATTTATTTATATACTACATACAATTATTCGATCCCTATCAAATTAAGGATTTGCTAACGTATTTAAACCAAAAGTAAGTTTGACAATATTATGGACTTGTATGGTGTTTGATATGAGATGTTATAGCAGGAAATACATGTCTACTATACAATCTAAAGGCGTTAAACCTTCTTTATTTTATTAGTCGAGTAGAAATTTGCATCAAATTTTATATCAATTTAAATTAATTATAATTAGGCATCAGTCATAAGTCGTCAGTAAGTCATGTCAGGCTCTTGGGTAAAGCGGTGGCCTCATTACTCAAGCTCATGTAATGAAATTTGGCGGCAACGAGGAAATACACGATAAGCTAATTTCTTCATGATTATTTCATTTGTGAATTTTCACTGAAAAAAAATTGTACAAAACGCCACCAAAATTGATTAATTTTACTCAATATAAACACGAAATTCAATAATTAATAAAAAACTTCGGCCATCTTTTCTCTCGATGACGCCAAAACCAGGTGTTATACCTTAAAACAGGATGTTAATTAAGTTAACCGTCCACCCCATCACAAACTGAAATAGATGGGCATAAAGGAGAGTGAGTAAGAGCAACACATCATCCGTTTAAGTCGTTAAAAACTCCACCGAGAATTATGGAGCCATCAAGAGAAAAATAGTGGCTGTTTTTTTGGTAATTATTGAATTTTGAGTACATGTTGAGTAAAATTAGTTAATTTTGGTGGCACTTCTTACAATTTCGTTCAGTTAAATGATAAAGAGCATGAGTGAAGTATTCATAAAGATATTCATTTCCTCGTTGCCACCAAATCTAACTGACTGAGCTTGAGTTAGGAGGCCATCGCTTTACCCAAAATACTGAAATAACCTTCTATGATGACTTTCGACTAATTTTGAACAATTAAAGCCAGATTTTGTAAAATTGGGTAATTTAATGCAAATTTTAATTTAAATGCTAACGCCCATGCCACAAATTATGAAACTCTACCAAGTAATCATGGTTGCATTTGAAATATGAATAGAAACAAAGTAAAAAAAATAGAAATGAGTGAATTTCTATTGCAGGTGTAGTATTGATTTCGGATAACGATTCTCACTTAAAATTGCACAGCTTTTAGTAGGTAACAAATAAATAAACATCCCTAGACAAATTACAGAAAAAATACCCTAACAGTAACATAAAACTGGCAGGTGGAAGGCACGAGCAGAGGACACATGGGTATATATACCATGCTATATGTAGCAGAGACATGCATGTGTTAAAATATAGGTCTGTACCAACAAGACCACTGGTGGTAGAGTGATTAGAGAGTGTTTAACAGCAATTTACCTGGGTAGGCATCCATTGTCTTACTTATTCCTGCTGCCAGAATGACTCCTTTATATTTCAGTTCTGAGGGTAGGGTAGCTGCTAGACTTGCGTAATAGGCAAAACATGTCGGCCACAAGACAGCGACGTACTTTTCACATCTATGGTGTCTACCGGATAAAAACTATCATATCAACTACCATTATGAGAAACGTACTTACTTTTGCTCGGGGCCTAACATCCCGGCCTCAGGTTCGCAACGCACCATTACCACCTTTGGTGTTTCTAGGCGGCGTGAATTTCCTACCATCAGGAAATCCGTCTGCTTGTTTGCCTTCCAATATACGAGTAATAACCTTCCAAAAAAACGTGTCCTTATATGACAACAAAATCTTATCATATTAAATAAAAATTAAGGAAATTGTATGATGTTGTTGTGGTGTTAGTCAAATATGTCCATACAATTGTTACGTATTGCATGTCAGTCAAAAAAGCAAGCGATATTAGTATTACAATCATGAACATAAATAATGTGACGAATCTAATATTACATGGGTAAAATGAATTAGTCTGGTTCGGAAGATAGAAAGTAATGACGTAGTAAAACAAACAAGAATTAGTTATCAGTTCCCGTTAGTCGTATATTTAAGATTACAAAATTCAATGAAGCATAAAAATAGGACAAATAGAAGAGCTCTGCAACAGCTCGCCTGCCAACATCATATCATTTCCTGAAACCATTTGTCAAAGCTCGCAATTGTCATGTTCTGGTTTAGAAGTTGGGGTAGACCAAAAACTAACACAATCGGCTTTAATATCACAGACTCAGGTCGTTAATAATAAATATCCCTGGACAAGTTACATGAATTGAATCTAACGCGAAAGTAAGCAAATTATACACTTGTGTTATGGGTGTTAGTCAACGATACAAATACATAGAGGTACTTAAATAGATACAAGAACAAATTTAATAAACACTCAGACCCGGAAATGTAGACACCCTAATATTGTTAGTTAATAACGCGAATGCCAGCCCCAGTCGGGAATCGAACCCGAGCCTCGCGGTTAGTCGATGTAGTTAGGCGCGTACGCTAGCCACACGACCAACGAGGCGGTTACTTTGGAATGGGTGGTGTTTATTACCATCAGGAAACTCATCTCCTTTTTTGCATTTCCATTCCATAAACAATTTCCTGAGCTAGAAACAAAAAAAGTCTGCCAAAAAATTAATAACCGAACTGCGAATCACACTTGCATTGTCAGAAAAATTGGATTAGGCAGTGGAGCTTTTTCCATCTAGCGAAATGCATTCAATCGGAGTACATCAAGTAGACGTACGCGTCCATTAACGCTGCAAGTTTACAAAACAGCGGGCCGAGAATAGGGTTGTCGACAACATTTTTTCGATAATTCATATTACGTCAACTGTCCAACTCTTGATATATTTTTTGCTATTTAATTACAAAAGTGAATGGAAATATTCAGCTTTATACATGTTATTTTTTAAATGCAAGTAGCTAAAAAAATAACTCTTAATAAACGATATTTGTTTCAGACATAAGAATTGAATTAGCCACTGTTATTTAAACGTTGTAGATTTTTTTATATCCATAAAATTGTATACAATAACTTTGGTAAAGCTTCAAACAACAAGGTTCCGTCCAACAATATTTGCATTTTTTGACAAAAAAATTACTTACATTAAACAAGGTTTTCACTAGTTATTTTTAGTGCAAAAATTTGTGAAATTAATTTCAATAATCCTCCAAAAGTCAAAAATAACGACTATGAATATGTATAAAGTTGTCGTTTTTATCTATCTAGAGATTTGTTATATGATTGGCAATAATAGTTCTCATTGACTAAAATCAAAATCACTCAAGAAAATGTGACAAGACAGTGGGTTAATAAAAAAAACATATGATTTTCGTTTAGATTGACATTAGTAGCATTTAAACCACTCTGTGATAAAAAAAAAATAGTAGCACAGAAGTTAGAAGTGGCAACCCTAGGCGAGAGTGAGACGACACGAGAAACCACTTCCGCGATGAGATGGCGCACTTCCTGTGATTGAACGCCGCCCGCCCCAGCGATCCTTTTTCCCGAAATTAGCTATAACTGGAAACAAGCCTAAGTGCTGTAAATACGTGCATACTTAATGAATTCTTTTCATGATGAGCACTTTCACACGACACGTCGTATCATTTTTATATTACATGTAAAACATTTTTTCTAACTTACGTTATATGAGAGTTTATTTTTGGTCTTACGTCCGTGATATCTTGTAGATAAACTGATTTTAATGTAACTTTTTATATTTTTACCCTCACCGAGCAATTACGACGGTTTGAATTCATACAATTATTTTAAAAGTTGAAGAACAATTATTATTTTTACACTTAATTAAGTGGGATTATTATTTAATATTATAATAATTTATTAGTCAGTAGTTGTCGTAGCTGTTCGTAGCACGTAGACCTACGTGCATTAGCCGAGCAGAAAAGGAGATAGTGACATATGTAGACCGGTTAGATGACGGCCATGTAAACACATATGTTTTTTTTTATAACATTGGAAGGCAAACAAGCAGACGGATTACCTGATGGTAAGAAATTCCCGCCGCCTAGAGACACCAAAGGTGGTAATGGTGCGTTGCCAACCAGAGCTTGGGATGTTAGGCCTCGAGCAAAAGTAAGTTAACCGACTACCTTATCCTTCGTACCGGAACACTTCATGACGTTATGGCGGCAGGAATAGGTAAGGCGGTGGTACCAATCCGGGTGAGTCGCTGCGAAACTCTACCACCTAGTCAGATGTCACGGTGTTAGTGACGGAAAACCTATGCTCGCCTTTTACGAGCTGCCTGGCACAGGAAGGCAGATGGTCTATTCTACAAAGGAGCCTGGACCAACACGGGGGGGGGATGGTTACGCTTTTTAAACATCAATCTGCATTTGGTAGAACTCCATTATACATACATACATTTTTAAACGATACTTACTTTCACACAAATCTTAAACCGTCATGAAAAGGAAAAAACGGAGTGGTTTTCTATTGCCTCCTAAATTACTTACATGGGGCTACATTACACTGAATTAATTGTGTACACTTTCTTTCACTAATTGGATATATACATATTTAGGTGGAACTGGTCGGCTAGAAATAGCCTCTATACAATACATTTTGTAAATTCGTCATTAAAAGTATTCCGGGCTAAAAATAACGCTTTTAAGTAATATTATTTTAACAATAATACACTTTGTCAAAAGAGAACCTTATTTTTTTCACAGTAAGGTTGAAAATGACGTAGATAGATAGCAGTATTGAAATGATTTTGTTTAAGAGGCCACAGTACAGTAGTCAAAATAAACAAAAATAGAAAGCATTCCAGAAAATAATAATTGGAATAAACAATTAAAACTTGCGCACTGATAACTTTTTTTTAATTCTTGTCAGTTTGGGAATCACGGGTAAATATGGGATTGAATTTGTGGGGTATTTGCTTTATAACTTCGTATAAATTTGTTTTGGCTCGACTATGGAATCGAACCCGGTACGTTCGAAAAGGGTAGAACAAAAATAAATTTTGTATTAAAAACGATTTTGCCCGGAAATTGGAAAGTTGATTTGCTTGGCTGGTTTGCGATAATTTTTTAAATAACAATATTGCGGGATTTAGTATCTTCGGCTAGTTGTGAATGCCTTCCAAGCTCCTTTGCAGAATAGACAATCTGACTTCCTGCCAGGCAGCTCGTAAAAAGGGAGTTTAGGCTTACGGTCACTAAAACTAGGCGGCTAGCACACACATTTGACTAGGCGGTAGAGTCACGCAGCGACTCACCCGGATTGGTATCGTCTTGCCTATTTCTGCCGCCATAACGTCATGATGTGATCCGTTTCGGAGGGAAAGGTAGTCGGTAAACTTACTTTTGCTCGAGGCCTAACAACCTGACCTCAGGTTGGTAACGCACCATTGCCATTATTGGTGTCTCCAGGCGGCGTGAATTTCTTACCATCAGGAAATCCGTCTGCTTGTTTGCCTTCCAATATCAAGAAAAAACCTAATTAATTCTGTTTAATTTTTTAATTTTAAAATTCGTATTTTAGACGAAAGTGGCAGGATACCAGGAACATTAAAGCTAAAACCGGTTATTCCGTAAGCAACACCGTTAAACTATGCTTTAAAAACTAATTCCCCGGTAATCGCAGCTCGCACGGATAACCGGGGAGCATTTACAATGTTTTGGCTGCTCGTATTTTTTGGCTGGTTTTATGAGCGAGGAATATGAAAAGTTTGGAGAGGCTCTTGCCAAAGGCGTAAAGCCGGTTTACGATGCATCTTCAACTTGAATGCGCCACATGTTCCTGTTCCTGCTGAATTTCCACGTAACTGCATTATGTACGTCCTATAACCTGACCATGAAATTTTTAAACGCTACATCTCTCGCTGAAATTTGGTGTAGTTCAGAGTTTCAAGTTAAGTTTATTTTCTTATTTGTAAATTCACTGTTTGAAGTGTTTGGTGCAATGTTGAATATAGACTAGACATTAAACACTGAAATTGTGATATTTAAACAAACTTTTTAAACAATTCTTCTACAAAAATCGCCTCTGTGGTCTAGCGGTTGGACTTGACTGCATGAGGTCGAATCCCGGGTCGGACAACAAAAAGAAAAATTGGGTTGGTTCAACATTCTTGG
The DNA here is from genome assembly GCA_002245505.1 of Calephelis nemesis. NCBI lineage: Eukaryota > Metazoa > Arthropoda > Insecta > Lepidoptera > Riodinidae > Calephelis > Calephelis nemesis. The sequence goes on along the minus strand of NJDD01001698.1, from coordinate 124,716 downwards.
TTTTAGGTTGTTACAATGTTGTCAGGGATTGGATATGTGACCGATTGGCGATAGGCTTGCCATCTCTCACATGGTGCTACGGTTGTGCCTCTGCCTACCTCTTTGGAGATATGGGCGTGAAGACACTTTTTTTATTCTTCTACATATCCGCTGGAAAACGATATTTACTTTGATTTTACGTGTATCTAATAGGCGCAAGCGACTAAAAAGAGGCACCAAGACACATTTTTAGCATTTTTACGAGTAGATTTATCTGTCTGTTTATTATACAGACCAAGATTTATGCCGAATCTACTGTACCGATTGTTACAATATTTAGCTGATAATCTGACACTTCGATGAAGGTTATAGAATAATTTTATACCCGCTCACTGAAGGGGTTCCTGGGAAAGTACCCCAATATGTAATTTGGCTATAATTTATTAACACGTAGTTCGATGCAATTTACTCGCTTTTTGTTTGTAGCTTTGTGTGCTTTATATGTGTGCACAAAACAAAAAAATATTCCATACGTTTTTTTCAAATAATAAGTTTTCTAGCTTAGAAATAACAGACATATCAACATTCAATAAAAAGTGACCAAAAAGCTTGATATTCGGAATATAGAAAGATTTGAACGTACAGGTCATATAACTCAATACATACAGGGTAAACTGAGTATCGATTGTCAGGTGAACGAAGTTCGCCGGGTCGACTAGTCAGAAATTAAATAGTCACATGTTATAGGACAAGAAAAAGTTTGTCATCGTATTTGATTCTGCCAATAAAGTTGCTTTATTACCTAATACTTGTGATAAATATCTACCAATATTAAACATATAAATGTTTCATCTCTGACAGAATTTGAACCTGCACCCTTTCGCTCAAGCCAATGCTCTTAACATTTGATCTGCTAAGAATTCACCTTCTATAACGAAATTTTTGATTCCTTTCCTAGGTACCGTTGACGCCGGTAGTAATGTTCTAAAGATATAATAAATTAGTTTATCGTTAGAGATTAAACATTTTTTACAAATTCAACTTTTTAATATCCAACTTTATTTAATTAACCGAACAAGGCCTTGGCACAAGTACATACATATCTTTTTTACTTTTATTAGACAGAGACATTCTTATATTGCGATTAAATTTTGGATACAACCAGCAATGAACACAAATTCCTAGAGTCGGTCCAATAAAGGACGGGCTGCAGCCACGTTAGGAGGCTATAAACGAACGTATTATCCATGTAAGGCGGAATAGCCGTTGCACAATTAATTGTTTCATTTTGGGAAACAATTCCCGCTCCTCATTCAATTAAGAGCGA
>NJDD01001698.1:85532-95553 GCA_002245505.1 Calephelis nemesis | reverse complement strand
TAGAAAATTGGATTTTTCCAATTTTCTTTTTGTTGGCCGACCCGGGATTCGAACCCGAGACCTCATGCAGTCAAGTCCAACACCCGGACCGCTAGACCACAGAGGCAACAAAAAAAACTATATGCTCAACTGTTTGATGGTCACTTACCATCAAATGAACCACGTGTTCTGTCAAAAAAAATACAACTAGAACATAGGATCACATGAGAGACTACAGATGTATGAATAAGATTTCATCTTCTACTACTTTAAGCTACTTCATTTTAATAAACCAAACAACAACAAAAAATGGTCGACCAGAAAGCACTTGCTTTCAAAATTGGTTAATGCGGTAAATGTTCTCAGATAACTAAAACACATAAAAACATACAGGAGAATAATTGGAAGATTTATGACAGATTTTTTTTATGAAATTGGAAAGCAAACAAGCAGACGGATTTCCCGATGGTAAGAAAATTGCGCCGCCTAGAGACACCAAAGGTGGTAATGGTGCGTTAGGCCTCGAGCAAAAGTAAGTATACCGGCTACCTTACTCTCCAAACCGGAACACGTCATGATGTTATGGCAGCAGGAATTGGTAACAATCTGGGTGAGTCGTTGCGAAACATTACCACCTAGTCAGGTGTCATGGTGTTAGTGACGGTAAGCCTATGCTCGCCTTTTACGAGCTGCCTGGCAGGAAGGCAGATGGTCTATTCTGCATTTGAGCCCTAACCAACACGGGGAATTTACACAAAGTACTAAACTTCAATGGCTGTAAGATTTTTTAACATCCTAACATTGTTTAAAAGTGATTAACATCTATAATATCTTACAAAAGGTCATAAAAAATGATGTTTCCATTTAAAATTGCAAGCAGAAAATAAATGTTAACAGCTTGAAATGTTGAATATTTATCAAAACAGCAAGTGGTTAATTTTTATCACTTGAAACATTCCACTTGACGCGAACACTTTTTACCATTCATACAATTAACATTTTACACTTTATTATACAATAATACAATTGTTCTTATTTGTAAATTGTAATTTATATATTGTTTTGTGATAATACAGCTAACACGGCTTACATGATGGTCTGATACAACCATAGATGTAATAGGTGCGTCGCTGTCATATGTCTGTGTCTTCCAGTTACCCTAACCGAGAAGGACAGTGCCGAGCACTATAATTATGGCGACAACAATAAACAAGGTGGTGAAATCATGCCAGTAGTCTTGTTAGTAGTAATAATCCATTTTACCTACGCTTTCTTACGAGCTGTCGGATAAAAGGTTGAGGGTCTTTTACACACTGGGGATCTGAACTAAAAAGGACAATACATTTGTTAGAAGTAAAGAATTTAATAGACAGTTCTGTGTATTAATAATCATATATGGACCTTGTTACCTCTGTGGTCGAGCGGTCCGGGTATTGGACTTGACTACATGAGGTCTCGGGTTCGAATCCCGGGTCGGCCAACAAAAAGAAAATTGGAAAAATCCAATTTTCTATTAAAAAAATGTTGGTCGGGATTGGAAACGTGCCCGATTGGCGATAGGCTTGCCACCTATCACATTATGGGACTTAGTATCTTCGGCTAGTCGTGGGTGCCCTGGTTGTGCCTCTGCCTACCACTTCGGGGATATGGGCGTGAAGATACTTTACATGGACCTTAAGTGTCAGTAACGACCATTATCTAGTTCCGGTTTAAAGGGTTAACTTGTAGACTTGGACAACTAGCCTGACGTCCAGGCAACTGGTGGGCTGATTTCGATGAGGATTTCTATGTTTGAAAGCTGACATGATGGACGTGGTTCTAGCTTAATTACATGTGGCTTTTGTCGGAGGTTAGTATATTTTTTTAATTGTAGTGTTATATCATGGTGAAGTTCTTGCAAAATCTGTCCTATACAAAATAATACTTATGTAGAAGAGTCGTAGAGAAAAAGTATAAATACTTGAGAGCCAGTAGGTACTTCTAAAAAACATTTTTTTAATTCTACAGTGTGTGTCTGTATGCTAGTGTTTCTGTGTGCAATCCCGCTTTTCTATGTGCTTGTAATTAGTATATATGTAGTTCTTTAATATGATTTCAGATAAAAATTACTCGCTATTTCCCTTGCATTAGGTAAGAACGGATGGATCGATTGTGCTAAATCTTATTTTGTTGTGTTATCAGATAATTCATACGAAAAAAATCATAGTTAGTACAGAACAGCGTTTGTCGGCTTAGCTAGTCTTCAATAGTTATTTTCTTAGGTAAACGTGACGCAATACTCTATTCTTGAACAAATACATCAACCACCACAGAGTAAGTGAATTGAAATGAATTAATAAGTATAAGTAACAAAGAGCTACGTAAATATTTAATCTGTGATTGAATGTGGCCATATAGAATGAAAGGGAGAATAAAGGAGTGCACCGGAACATATAGCACGACAATATCCTAATTCACTCGCGCGAATGTAATCCATTAGTGTCCCCCCTCCGCGGGCCGGAGCCCCCGGAGCCCCCGCGGCCGTCTGTCATTCATAAACCTCCATATCATTTGTATTGGCACATGTTTCATATGACTAATGGACGGGAGAGCATTAAATATAGCGACATCTGCTTACTGCAATCAACTATATTGTAAAAGTACAACACCCAATTGGTGGGGTTAACTTTCAGAAATACAAACCTTCACGGCAAGTCCCTTACGGAGTTGGCAGAGGGAGATTTCTCACGAGACGGTTTTGGGGACTCTTGACTTCTTGAAAAATATTCGAGTCGTTTGGCCGCAGAACGTCAACCTAGGTGTCCTTGGATACCGACATTCATCCAAATTCGCATTGTATGAAATCCATGTCGGGAATCGAATCGGAATCTGGTGTGTGATCGGTTTCGTTAGTCGAATACGTTGACCCTTGGACTAAAGCAGGAATTCCCGAATGTGATCTAAGTGGACCCCTAGAGGTCCACGTAAGAAGGTAGTAAGGTAGAGGGCATTGTGATTTTAAGATAGAGCATCGCCCCACAGCGCACCCTTCCCTAGCTACGGTCATGCAGGGGGGTTCACCGAATCCAGTAAGATTTTGATAGTGGTCTATGAACCAAAATAGCTTGGGAATCCCTGGACTAAAGTGTGTAAGTAGGTAATTTCAATCAACTTAAAAGCTTTATTTCTTTAGACAAGAGATAGCAAAACGAAAGAAGAACACCATCGGTGTTATAGGTGTGTCGATGCCCTGTGACTGGGATGGCAAGCACAATATGCAAGTCTATCTTAATCTGATTTGATCTATACCATCTCAGTACCTAACCTATAACAAGTTTTTTAAATTACAGATAACTGTTATGAATTTATGTTAGCTATATGTATAGATATGACATACATTGTTTGTTGTTTGAGGTTTGATTCCAACCCGTTTTATTTTCATAATATGCCAATGCCAATATTAATAATCTATCCTAATCCAAAACTCGCTGTCCAAGATTGATATTTTGATCCATTTTTATGTTATCGCTTGCCAGTAACATATCTGTGGACTGGATAAATATGGCAATTAGGTATGGGATAGGCCGGCGGATGCGCAGCTATTTAGATTATCAAATCCATTAGATTGAGATACATTATTAACATTGGTCGTTAGTTGATTGACAATTCAAAGCATTAGCTTATTTTTTTAATAAATAAAAGCAATGTTACATTAAAACCGGTTAAGCAATAACGAAAACACAATTACATACAATAACATTGTGGATACTGATCTAGTTATCAAGGTTTTTAATCACCACTGGTCATTATGTAAATATTAAGCTGGGACCGGTGCGATACCAAAAAAACTTTCCCATGATTAAAAACCTTTTTAAATCAATTTAATCAATACCATCGATATTATCAATACCATTAATATTATCAGTGCCATTAATATTATCAATGTCATTAATATAATCAATAACATTAAGATAAAATGTAAATTACCGTTAATTTCTTAATGAATTCGACAAGAAATTCATTTTACAAAATCTTTAGTTTATCAAATTATAAATGATTATGCAAATAAGTACGTCACCAGCACCATTTACTACACAGCTTTTTAAGAAAACATAGTTTTTTAATTAATATTATCTATCACATTAAGTTTGATTTTATTTCAATGTTGGTATTCAATAAAAATAATTACGTTAAAAAACTACTTTAAAAGTAAAAAGCAAAAAATAATAAAGATATACTATCTATTATTTACAGGTGCTATTTACTAATAGGTTTGAAGTCTCAACGGTGCCAAGCTTTGAGCTAATAATTATAAGTATAAATTTTTTTTACTTTTTAGTTTATTGGTGGTATGATTTAATTCATTAAAAAAGAGATCTGAAAAGGTGAAATTACATAAAAAAGGCTCATAAAATAAAAAGTAATGGCCGACCTGAATTAATGTTTCATGGGACCAATTCCAAACTAAAAAAAAAACAAAAACAGGATTACGTAAATCAGTTCGGAAACCTCGTCGTAGTCGGTTCCGAATTGAGAATCTACTCTTTTTTTTGCACTCGATTAATAAAATTAGTATAGTCGTTTTGATTTAAAAACGAAACACACATACAAACATAGACTTTAGGATTTATAACATATTTTATCAATATATAATACTACGTTTGAGAAATGCATCAAAATACTTTCTTCGATATCTTGTATTGCTTTAGTTCAATTACGCTATTCCGATTAAGTTTAAGGGTCCATATACGCTAAACCACATCAGCAGTATAATGTTTTTTTTCATCCAAAGCAATCATGGATCTTGGTGACAAAAATACACAAGATTAACATGAATATGCTTTATAAGACTAGTCTTTCCAAAACATGATTCATTTCACTTTGCTCGATAGAAAAAATTAAAAAGTTAATCCTTTTTTGAAAGCAAAACCCAACTGTCTACTTCAATTACACCAGATTTAACATAAACATAGATAAGTACCATACCTAAAAGATAAGTATTTCAGTTTTTATACTTTTTTTTCAAATTACTTTTGTAGTGTCAAAAATAGTGATTTGTCGCTTAAGACGTTTACTTTAGAGCGCAATATTTCATAGTAATCATGGAACGGGGGAGTGCGGCGATTGGCTCTTCTGGCTGACTAAGTATGGGGCCTTAAAGGATTTTAAATAAAATCAGGCCACGAATGATTAAGTAATTTTCCTGTGATACCTAAATAAACACTTTTTCATGGTATACATTTTTTTTATGATATTGGAAGGCAAACAAGCAGACGGATTTTCTGATGGTAAGAAATTCACGCCGTTTAGAAACACCAAAGGTGGTAATAGCGCGTTGCCAACCTGATGCCGGATGTGAGGCTTCGAGCAAAAGTAAGTTTGTTGGCTACCTTTTACCCCGAACGGGAACACGTCAATGGCAAGCACTGACTTTATGGCGATGGGAATAGGTAAGGCAGTGGTACCAATCCTGACGACTCGCTGCGAATTTCTACTCCCTATTCAGATATCACGGTGTTAATGACGGTAAGCCTATGCTCGCCTTTTACGAGCTGCCTGGCAGGAAGGCAGATGGTCTATTCTAAAAAGGAGCCCGGGCCAAAACGGGACTATTATATCTATATATAATAGTCCCGTTATGTATATAAACTCCGCCCTATGACTTTCACAAAATGATGAAAGTCATAGGGCGGAGTCATAGATTTATTACTTTTATATTATCTATCTACTATCGCCTCTGTGCTCTAGCGGTTCAGGTGTTGGACTTGACTGCATGAGGTCCCAGGTTCGAATCCAGGGTCGGGCAACCAAAAGAAAATTTGATTTTTCCAATTTTCTAATAAAAAAAACGTTGCTCGGGATTGGATATGTGCCCGGTTGGCGATAGACTTGCCACCTATCACATTGTGGGACTTAGTGTCTTCGGCTAATCGTGGGTGCAAGGGTTGTGCCTCTGCCTACCTCTTCAGTGATATGGGCGTGATGATACTTTTTTTTTGTACTATCTCTTCAAAACAAAAGTCTTTAACCAGTGTGTGTTACCAGTGATGACCTACGGCACCGAGACGTGGTCTCTTACTGTGGGCCTGATAAACAAGCTCAAGGTTGCACAGCGAGCTATGGAGCGGGCTATGCTCGGGGTTTCCCTGCGAGATCGATTCAGAAATGAGGAGATCCGCAGGCGAACGAAAGTCACCGACATAGCCAGCCGGGTTAGCAAGCTGAAGTGGCAGTGGGCGGGGCACATAGCGCGAAGAACTGATGGCCGTTGGGGCAGAAAAGTTCTCGAGTGGAGACCACGTACCGGCAAGCGAAGCATAGGACGGCCACCCACGAGATGGACAGACGACCTTATGAGGGTCGCGGGGTCTCGTTGGATGCAGGCCGCTTCCATCCGGTCGAAGTGGAAGTCAATGGGGGAGGCCTATGTTCAGCAGTGGACGTCCTATGGCTGAAATGATGATGATGATGATGATGATCTCTTCAAATGAAGGATAAACTCCAGCGATTGACATTCGGAAGTCGATCATTATGTAATGAAATTATACTTATTTAAATGAATTTCAACTCAATCACATCAAGATAAAACGTTAATATATTTACAATTAATTTGCTAAATGAGGGTAGAACGTATTTTATTTTACTTAACGTTTCATTCTGTTTGCCCTTCCCCGAGCTTTAATACACTTATTGCATAGATACCGGTACGTTTTCAGAAAAATTAAAGAAAGTAATCAGCGGAATTACGTCGGCTACTAAAATATGTATACGTCATAAAAGTATGCGCCGACTTCTGTCGAGGATAAATATTCATTATGACGGATCGTCTCACGTTTTAGCGGGATTAAATGTTATTAACCTACACGTCGCTCTCCGCCAGATCGATCAGCTTTATAGAATATCTCTAATGGAGTATTCGTCTTTGTCAAAGAGTTAGAGAAATGGTTTCGGACCTATATGGAATATAGGCCACGGTGTTCGTGGGTAGGTTTGTCTCGTCACGTGACGATCAATACCATTTTATACCACTATCTCAATTTTTCTTACCTTGCTTTCAGATAAGCTGAAGCTTTATTAATCATGTAAGAAATAGAGTTTTGGAACGGAGTTCCTTATTGCGCATTGTGAAAGGGGGCTAGACGGAAAAAAATCTCACGAAAAGTTGTCGCAAGACTTTTAGTTTTTACTAAGCTGCGCGGTTGCGCTTGCTTGTAAGCTGTGAGGCGTGCGCATGTTTCTCTGTCTGTCTCTCTCTCTCTTTTTTGTTTGTTCTTCTTCTTCTTCTTTGTTCCATCCGGGTGTGACACCTGTCATTTCTTTTCACCTTTTGTTATATTGGTGGACAAACCGATCTTTTGATAAGAAATACATTTATACATATATAGACACAGATGTCAGTAACAGTGTGTTGCCAATCTTGGGCTACATTGTTAAGACCCTTGGATGAATAACTTTACCCCAGCCACCAGATCAGAACACTATAATGGAGAGCACTGAAGCTATAAATCCTAATCTAATTAAACTTAAAAAGCTCATGTAAAATTTCACTTAAAATTTAGCGTTGTATTAAGAAGTTATGATAGTCCCAACCACTGTGAGCGCTGTAAACAGAGGTAGGGGCACGCTCCATCCGTCTGAGAGTCCTCATCTCCACTAATTAATTACACCACTCGGTTTCAATATAATTAACTGGAGAACGGGGCATCGACACGAATCAATACTGCCACGATTAAGATCGTTAATGCTGATCAATTTCAACTGAGTGACCAACGAAGGAATTTATACTGCATGCAGGGGCCCTACCATGAACGCTTATAGCAGTATTATTTCCATCTTGCTAAATGTCCGTCTTTATAAGCAACTTTATGACATACGGCATAAGGTTGTCTTTCTCCGTTGACAATTAGTATTATTGAAATAATACTGTTTTAAGAGCTTATGGTAACCCCCAGGCCAACACTCGAGTTGCGTAAGTGATAAAAAAATGGAAAGGCTTTTTGCCCGTGTTGGTCCTGGCTCCTTTGTAGAAAAGATCACCTGCCTTCTACAAAGTATAAAACAAAGTCGCTTCCTCTGTCCCTATTTCTTTTGTATGCTTAAATTTTTAAAATTAAAATAATATAAATTATTGACAAAACTTTCGTGTTGTTCCGCTATATTTTTGGACTTTTTAAGTTTTCCACCTAATTACTATTAACATCTTGATGTAAATAAGTGACAACCCCAACACCAGTTAGTAGCAAAATCTAGTCATTTAGATTGATATGAGTGCAGTCAGCCAGACAAGGTGATAATCTTGAAATTACTCAACAAGATTACCACCTTACCTATTTTTACCACCATGACTTTAGTTCTCGCCATTGTCGTGTTCCACTTAGGATTGTAGTGTGGCTGGTGTACCTAAAGAACACTGCAGTCTCAAGTTGGTAATGCAACGTCCGACTGCATGAGGTCCCGAGGATCGACCCTGGACCTCATGCAGTCAAGTCCAGCAAAGGACCGCTAGACCACATAAGTGATACAGACATAAAAAACATACATTCCCCGTGTTGGTCCGGGCTTCTTTGTAGAATAGACCATCTGCCTTCCTGTGCCAGACAGCTCGTAAAAGGCGAACATGGGCTCACCGTCACTAACACCGTGACATCTGATTATGTGGTAGGATTTAGTAGTGACTCGCACGGATTGGTACCGCCGCCTATCATCGCACTTGACATATGTATCCCTTATCCCTTGACATATTATTCAGTATTTACTACACAATCAACTCTAAGAATTGACAACCCGTTTTTTGAAGTTAAACATTACCTACATTATAGAAATAAATAAGACCATGCATATAAGAAATATGATCCATCTAAACGAGGGGTGGGCAAATTACTTCCCGCGGGCCGGATTTGGCCCTTGAGAGGTTTTAATCCGGCCCGCCGATGGTTTTTTTTTTGGAAAAAATATGATTCTCCTTAAAAAAATTAATGGTCGAAATGTTAAAAGACTATTGAAATTTGAACAATTAAAACACTAAATCGATACTTAAATTTTAAGTATATATGTTTTAAGTCTTAAAACATATATACTGCGTATTTCATATGTTAAGACTTCATAAATAGATTTCATTTTAATAAAGGAATGTAAAAAAAAATGCCTTATGTTATTTTTATACAACGTTTTATAATCGCAATATTTACTGCTATTGTTAGGTGTTTTAATAAACCGGCCCGCCTCAAGATTAATTATAATTTACTGGCCCGCCACTAGATTTTTTTTAACTTACCGGCCCGCGGTCAAAAGAATTTGCCCACCCCTGATCTAAACCGTTTTGGCAACAGGATGGCGGCATAATGGATGACTGCTAAAATTAGTGCAACATTATCTAAGCACAAGCATAATAAAATAAACATTTCGTATTTGTATCTCACGAAACACTAAAACTAAATTGGCCACTCGAAACTACGTAGTTGAACCGAGTTTAAAACTGCGCCCTGAGGGGAGGGACGTTTTAATTACGGCGTTTAAGTAAAAGCGGCGCAGCGTCTAGCTAGGTGCATTACACAGATTCAACCACCAAAAGCCTCCCACTTAGCTAATGAAACATGTTCGTATAGTGTTTTAAGCGACAAGAGGCCTCTCAGGGTTACCATGTCTCAGAACTACTCCCTACAATTCAGTATTTTTACGCTTGCGTTACTTATTCTAATAACCTCAAAAAATAATATTTTTTGTAAACAGTTAACGTAATTTTTTGAAGTGAAACTTCTTTAGAATCGTTGTGATTTCAAAACGGGTGCAACGGAAAAACGACGGGTAAGAGAGACAAATATATATTCATCTCATTCTTTTGCAGGTAAGAGACACAAATGTATATTAATCTCATTCTTTTGTCGATTTACTAAAGTTTCACTTCTATCGAATATGAATCGCACATACATCTTGTTTTTACTCTTCTTATGCTAATGCATTTCTTTTTAAATGCTAAGGTTGTGTAGTGTTTAGACAAATTTAGAAATTTACAAAAATCAAGTGAGATTTTAAAAGATTCTCAGCTCCCCTGGAAAATGAAGAA
>NJDD01001698.1:47184-78222 GCA_002245505.1 Calephelis nemesis | reverse complement strand
GTCTATAGAATTAGACGGACTATAACTGAGGGCACGGGACTTCAACTATTTAAGGGATCTACAAGTTTTTTTACTATCATGATTTTCTTTTTTTCACTTTTTGAGTGAAAAAAAAGAAAAGGGTGATAAGTTCGAATCCTACATATTAATGTATGTTTTTTGTCTGTATCACTTCTGTGGTCTAGCGGTCCTGTGCTGGACTTGACTGCAATGTTCTTTAGGTATTTAGGTTCAACAGCCACACTACAATCCTAAGTGGAACACGACAATGTCGAGAACTAAAGTCATGATGGTAGAAATTGTCTGACTGACTGCACTCATATCAATCTAAATGACTAGATTTTGCTACTAACTGGTGTTGGGTATGTCACTTATTTACATCAAGATGTTAATAGTAATTAGGTGGAAAACTTAAAAAGTCCAAAAATATAGCGGAACAACACGAAAGTTTTGTCAATGATTTATATTATAATATTAATTTATTAATTTATTTAATAATATTAATTTTAAAAATTTAAGCATACAAAAGAAATAGGGACAGAGGAAGCGACTTTGTTTTATACTTTGTAGTGATGAGAGACCAAAGGAATTATCTTATAATTATATAATAATAAAATTTAATTACAATATTTATATTTACATATATCGCCTCTGTGGTCTAGCGGTCCGGGTGTTGGACTTGACTGCATGAGGTCCTGGGTTCGAATCCCGGGTCGGCCAACAAAAAGTAAATTGGATTTTTCCAATTTTCTAATATAAAAAAAATTTTGTTCGGGATTGGAAATGTGCCCGGTTGGCGTTAGGCTTGCCACCTATCACATTGTGGGACTTAGTGTCTTCAGCTAGTCGTGGGTGCCCTGGTTGTGCATCTGCCTACCTCTTCTGGGCTATGGGCGTGAAGATACTTTTTTTTACTATATATACACATATAGATATTTATATTTAGACATGTCTCATATAGTTTACAAAATCTGTAACCACCTATCGGAAAAGGAGGGCAAAAGGCATGTTTAAATAAAACTGTCTATACCAGAATAATAATCCTTTCAGCGTAGTTTGAAAGTAAGAAATCACTTTAAAGGAACAAAGTTGGAAACAAAACCGTTCGACGAGTTCACCTTTGACAAGTGTTTGAGGAGCTCACCTGTCCAGCGCAAGGATCGAGATCAGAGGGAGAGCGTAGCCGGCAGCAGGTGCTTTGTGAGAGATTCCCAACACTTTGATGTCGTGCCCCGCGGGTAATTTGGAAAAAGGTTATTTAATTAACTTTGGATAGGTCCAGTCGTGTTACAAAGCCCAAACGGTCAAGTCTTTGAGCCTGGGCGGTTTCAGTCGGGACCTGATTTTTCAAACACACACGCAGTAAAGGCGCTGTCATTTACAGGTGTTTTCCAATTAACATTGCCTTTGACCAAAGCAGCTCTTTGTTAGCAGTTAACTGTATAGTTCTGAGAGCTAATTTATGAAGTCTAGGGGCGTTCTGCAATTATAAGTTTGACTTTAGTTTATCATTAACAAGAGCGGCCTCGGCAATCTGTCTGGTGATTAATTCATACACGTAATGAAGATGTAAGATTTGTAAACTGTTAAATGAAGTAAATTAACAAAAAATAACTTGGACTTGGAAAGAAAAAGTTATTTTGTCTGTTTCTTTAGCCTATTAGTTTAAATATATAGGCATGTCAATTTTACATCTTTATATACAAATAAAAACCATACGATGTATTCTAAGTATAAGGCCTTTTTCAGTAACACAGACATAAAAAAGTATCTTCCCTCCCATAAACCCCAAGTGATTGGCAGAGGCATAAACAAGACACCCACTTCTAGCCGAAGACACTTATATAATTCTTCTGTGAGTGTGTATGTCACTGAACTCCTTCTAGACGACTGGACCGATGTCGATGAAACTTTTTGTATGTGTTCTAGGGAATTCGAGAATGGTTTAGATTCACAATTTGGTCCACTGGAAAATGTTTTTTTTAATTAATTTTTTAATAATATGTAGTTGTTGATTTTAGAATGTTTCACATCGGATCCGACAGACTGCGCTACTGTCGAAGCATTAATGTCAAGCGATACGAAGTTTGCTGGGTCAGCTAGTCTTCTTATATAATAAAAATCAATTGCTGTTCGTTAGTCTCGCTAAAACTCGAGAGCAGTTGGACCGATTTGGCTAATTTTGGGTTTGAATTATTTGTGGAAGTCCAGGGAAGGTTTACAAGATAGACAAAAAGGAAACTAGGCAAAATAACATTTTCGCATTTCCCATACAAACAGAACGGGTGGAACGAAGTTCGCCGGGACAGCTAGTTTATATATAAAATGTGTATAACTCTTACCTAATGCTTTAATCTTACACCAACAAAGAGATGTCGCGTGAAGTAACTTATAAATATTTTTATTCAAAACCAGATACTTATTCGAGTGTTCCTTTTTGTAATTTATTTTTAATGCCTTAATTACACCTGGTGCATAGGTTGATCTTTATGGGCGAAACTTTTGAATAAATCTGTTCAACGTCTAAGTAGAAAAATAAAGTTAAACATGTTAAGGCTTTCCACGACAGATAACTATAGTCTTTTTCTACTACAGATAACTATAGTATTTGCATAGACGTTAATAAGAGAAAGAGAAAATTTGAAAAGGTGATGTACGTAGTGTATATAAACTTTACGTATAATAAAAATGTGTTGGTGGCATAGTACTCAATAAACATAACAACAGTTTAATTAGTTAAAAAATAAGTAATAGACTATTTTCACATTTTCGTAGTTATTTCGAACGCCCTAAGCGAGGCTCGCTATGCTACCATAATATTCATAATTAAGGGTTGGTGTATGCTAAAATGCATCAGCAGTATGACGTTTTTTTCATACAAAGAAATCATGGATCGTTTTTTCTTTATGATATTGGAAGGCAAACAAGCAGACGGATTTCCTGATGGTAAGAAATTCACGCCGCCTAGAGACACCAAAGGTGGTAATGGTGCGTTGCCAACCTGGGGCCGGGATGTTAGGCCTCGAGCAAAAGTAAGTTTACCGTCTACCTTACCCTCCGAAACGGAACACGTCATGACGTTATGGCGGTAGGAATAGGTAAGGCAGTGGTACCAATCCGGGCGAGTCACTGCTAAACTCTACCACCTAGTCAGAATTTACGGTGTTAGTGACGGTGAGCCTTTGCTCGCCTTTTACGAGCTGCCTGGCAAGGAAGGCAGATGGTCTATTCTACAAAGGAGCCCGGACCAACACGGGGAAAAAAATACACAAGATAAACATTAATATGCTTTAAAAGACTAGTGTTTCCAAAACACGATTCATTTCACTTTGCTCGATAGAGAAAAATCAAAAAGTTAACCCTTTTTTGAAAGCAAAACCCAACTGTCTACTTCAATTATGAAAATATCGACACCAGATTTAACGTAAACATAGATAAGTACTATACCTAAAAGATAAGTGCTTCAGTTTTTATACTTTTTTTTCAAATTACTTTTGTAGTGTCAAAAATAGTGATTTGTCGCTTAAGACATTTACTTTAGAGCGCAATATTTCATAGTAATCATGGAACGAGGGAGTGCGGCGATTGGCTCTTCTGGTTGACTATCTATGGGGCCTTAAATAACTATAAACAAGCCTGTTGCAATTAAATTTAAATAGGATTTTGCATTAAAAAATTGTTTTCAAACAACACAGAGGGAATCGCGATTAATTTGCGGTGTTAAAGCAATGATTGGGACAACACTTGCAGACTTGCATGATAAGCGAAATATCTTTGTTTTAATAAGCTGAGAACAATGAAACTTGAAACAAAGTAACCGCGTCTCGCTGAGATACTGTCGAAGCTATTCGCCTGTTCTTGTTTAAAATAATTAACTCTACATACAAACCACCACACATGATCTGATGCAATTAGGATTTCGCATTAAAACCAAAATAAAAATTTCAGTCAGTTGCCCAGCGATGGATTAGAAATTTGAGTAAAAAAAATATTTCTTCATGCTCATATCCCCGAAGAGCTAGGCAGAGGCACAACCAGGGCACCCACGACTAGGCGAAGATACTAAATCCCAGAATGTGATAGATGGCAAGCCTATCGCCAACCGGGCACATATCCTATCTCGAGCAACATTTTTTTTATTATTAGAAAATCGAAAAAACCGATTTTTCTTTATGTTGCCAGACCCGGGATTCGAACCCGGGACCGCATGTAGTCAAGTCCAACAACTGAACCGCTAGACCACAGAGGCGATAGAAGATAGAGAGATTTGAGTATTTAATCGATATTCATATTAAAGACTAACAGTGATTATAAAACTAAAGTATCTATATTTGAGCATGTGGAAAGAATCGCAGATGATACATTGGAAAAATATATATACAAAGTGCAAAACCCGAGGATTTCTAGGTTGATATTCCACAACCAAATCGCCCTATCCAAGAGTGGTTTGGCTCTAAAACTGGTTTATTTGTTTGAAAAGAGTAAAGATTTGGAAGAAGCTTGGACGGTCTGCAGTAATTGTGACATTTCATACTTGTTTCCTCTATCTCAGAATCAGAATAATCTTTATTCACATGAACCATACAAGTGGTATTTGTGCGCGTCGACATTTTTGAAGTTATACTTCTTTTGGCGCGTTAGGAAAAAATGATGAGGGTAAATTTTTACGATGCGCGCGCACACCGTCACGAAAAACCTACATGATGAAGTTAGCTATAGATAACATTTTAGTTTTTCAAAAAAAGGTACCAACGACGTAAAAGTAATTTCTAAGGTTAGTGTCATTTTGTCTACAAATGTAAAATAAGGCAAAAGATAAAAATTTTAAAAAGATTTTTATCTTATTACGTCGAAGAAGTATAACTTCTAATGCGTGTACATAAGTACACACACATTTTTTTTAAACTAACTCTCGTAACACTTGGCGTGAAGATATGTTTGTCAGTTAAGTATCTACAAACAAAAAATCCTATGTGTATATAAGTTTGTTTGTAGCAAAGCTCCCATTAAGCTCGGCAATAGTTTTATTAGTTGGTGAATAAGTTGAGGACGCTTTAAACTTGAAAATTGGTTAACAGTGAAATTTGGATGGCCGTGAGCGAGGCTCGCTGTGCGGGATGCCCGCGGCGCTCGGACTTCTCGCCGGTTCCTGCTTTAAGATAATTAACTCTATAAACTGGCCCTCTAACTACTGTCATTAGGATTTCGCATGAAAGCGTACATTTCATTAAAGTTTAATAATCCAGATCCAGTGTAGACTACAAAGAAGGTAGGATCAATAAACATATATTAAGGATACAAGTTATAAACATACAACTGCATCGAAATCCTCTTCCAGTTTTGTTATTGATCGGAAAATATAACTGGCTATTTATCTAATATCTATATATTAATACGAGATGCCAAAACTTTGGACCCCTTTTTACGAAAATTGCGCGGACGCAGAAGCATAAAATTTGGCACACTTAAAGTTTATGTGTAGGAGAAAGAAATGCAGAAGGTTAATATTTTTCAATAATAATGCTTATAAGGTACATTAAATCAACAAATAAAACATTACCCACACTTGGGTGTATGCACAATATTATGCACACAATGCATGGTACATTTGACATACACTAACAAATATATATTCATGAATGATGATAACGATAAAAGGTCACAGATGGCGCACTAACTATTCATAAAATTTAGTAGTTGGTATTGAGAAATGAAGATGGCGTTCTTATCAACAAAATATTAAAATTTATTATGGTCGAATTTTGACCAACGGGCGACCACTAGTTGGTGTAAAACATGGAACAAGTAAAAACCGTAACATAGAGGTTAACAAAAATGTGGTATCGAGTCGCATATTGTAAGCTACGTTATATACGTAGGCAGGATTTCAACGTCGAATTAAAATCTGATCAAGGTAAAAACGCATTTAGTCAATTGTCAAGAGAGTCAATCACGTCAAAGTTGGCATGATTGACAAAAAAATAAAACAAAAACTGTCAAACGTACTTTCTCAAGAGGCAACTCAAATGTGGACGCGATACATCAATTTTTTAACATTATTTATTTGATCTCTATCCCTTATGCTCTACATTTGATAGATGAAATTTCGGGCAATAACTACACATGTACCACTACATTTTCGAAGAAAGTTTTGGCGCCATCGTGAATGAAGATGGTCGTATTTTTTTTTCATTATTATTGAATTTCGTGTTTATATTGAGTGAAATTGGATAATTTAGGTGGGAATCAGATTAATTTTGTTCAGTGAAAGTGCACAAATGAAATATGAAGAAGTTAGTGTATCGTCTTATTTCCTCGCTGTCGTCAAATCTCACTAGATGAGCTTGACTAACGAAGCCACCGCTTTTCTCAAGACCCTGACCTGACATGACTTTGTGCATAGTGACTAATGACTGAATAAGAATTAATAATAACTAACTTGACATTGGCAAAGTAATTCGTGAAAAACGATCGAAAGCCATATTTATAAAAGAAGAAGAAGAAATAAAACAAAAACTATTAAACGTGCTTTCTCAAACGGCAACTTAAATTTGGACGCGCTACATCTATTTTTTTAACATTATACACCTATGTGATCTCTATCCCACAAGCTCTACATTTGATAGATAAAACTTCGTGCAATACACATGTACCACGACATTTTCGAAGCAATAAATATAAGTTTAATTAGTGATACAAGAACGTCGGCATTTTAATTAAGCGGGTGGCGCAGTAGATAAATCATAGTTTGCATGTGTTAATTATTATTTAACTCGCGTTGCCTTGGAGATAATGATCTGATTGTTAGCTCTGGAGTAATCTACTTCGGCTCACGGTATACTGATGGAGGATATTGATATATCGTGCTCGCTTTCTCAAGACTTTGTTAATTAAGAAGCAATTAATGTTTAGCTTCATATTTTAAGCATCGGTAATGGACACTCGGTCAGAACAAACTTTTTTTTCTATGGCAAAAGACAGCGAACAAGCACACGGCTCTGCTGACGTCAAGAGAAAACCTTGAGCCGAAGATACCACAAATTTTGTAAGGTTCGGTCATGTGGAAACCCCACATGCGTTCGAAACCGTGTGCGAAACCAGCGGATCATTACTTTTCGCATTTTAACAACAACACTTTCTTTCAATCCCACTTTTTCTCGGATCTCACTGTTACTATTCATAGTAACCATTTATAAAAAAATCAATACTATACGATTTATATCCGTAAATTAAAATTGATTGGCGTTTCGGAAACTTTTTAATTTTGGACATTTATTATTGTTTATTTTAAGTGACTCAAGCATAGATAAGAAAGTTTTACATTTGTATAAAGCAGCAAATTTATGTTAGTAATTAATTAATGAAGTGGAGGTTATTGACGTGTTATTTATTAATTGTTATTTTCTCAAAAAGTAATAATTTCCGGATTTAGTAGGGAAAGAATCAATAGCTAGCCACTCCGTTGTATAACATAGTAAAGTTTTTTGTATCTACCCACTATGAAATGAATTTATGTTTATTATTCAAAAATATTGTTTCTTGCCCCGTTCATACTGTCATAAGCGAGACCGGTAGGCTATGTATCCTATTAATATTATAAATGCGAAAGTTTGTATGTATGGATGTATGGATGTTTGTTACTCTTTCACGCAAAAACTACAAAGCCGATTACGATGAAATTTGGTATGTAGGTAGCTGAAGACCCAGAATAACATTTAGGCTACTTTTTATCCCGGAGTTCCCGCGGGATTGGGACTTACGCGGGTGAAACCGCGGGGCGCAGCTAGTAAATTAATAAATTATGTGATACGTAAAACAATACTAGTGTTTCTTCAATTAAAATATGAATATTTGGAAGTTTTACCAAGCGCCGACGATTGGAAGCTGGCGGTCAGCGTGCCTTATCACCCTTGTTTACATATACGCACATTGCCCTAAACACTTATTAATAGATGTTTCCGTGTAACACTTTTTTAACACGTTCCACTTTGCCTTAAAACTTTCCACTTAGTGATAAATAAATAAATATCCCTGGACAAGTCACACAAATTGAATCTTACCCCAAAGTAAGCAAATTATGTGCTTGTATTATGGGTGTTAGTCAACGATACTAATACATAGAAAACACTTAAATAGATACGATACATAGATATAAATAGATTAGAAAATACTTAAATAGATTAAGTATCTATCATACTTAAAAAGACCCGGAAGTGCAGACATCTAAATGTTCATCACACAAATGCCTGCCCCCGTCGGGAATCAAACCCAAACCTCGCGGTTGGTCAGTGTAGTTAGGCGTGTACGCTAGCCACTCTACCAACGAGTCGGTCAAAGAAATAAAAAATAAAAAGTGTTAAATCGATTGCAACGAGTATACCTCTCCACGGTGATAGTGAATGTGCTGCTGCTAATCTAAAGTATCCACTCTCTGATGTTCTTCAGTGACACCAATTAGACAGCTTATAAATTAGACAGTTCAAACGCAAATAGTTTTAATTAGTTGTTCATTTGTATATGGCACCCCAACATGGCTTATTGTAGATTAGACTTGCGTAGTTCATGTACTATGAACTAATAACTATTAAAAACGAATCGTTTATTTAGTACAAAAGAAACGGAATCATATACAAAGATCAGAATTAATACGAAGATTGAATTCTGTCTGTCTTGGACACGACGCTTAGAAGTAACGGAAGGAGAAAAAGAAATAATGTTATTATACCCATATATTATTTTTTATCTTATATTATTAAACTTTATAAAATTTAATTCATTCCGTGACGGGCTTGAGAATAGTGAGACGTAACTTTCTTTAATGTGCTGCTGAACTAATAGTACTAGAAGTCCGAACTAGTCAAGTCGAATAACTGAACCAGTACGGAGCTATCCTTATTGTGAAAGAGCAATAACATGTCTATTATAGATACAACCTCGTCTTATGCTTTGTATATATACACAAGTTATTTACATTCATCGTTGGTGTTTTAGGAATACCTACACATACACTAGATAAATTTTGATACATATTAACCTACTGATTTTTTTTATGTTATAGGAAGGCAAACAAGCAGAATTTCCTGATAGTAAGAAGTTCACGCCGCCTAGAGACGCCAAAGATGGTAATGGTGCATTGCCAACCTGAGGTCAGGATGTTAGACCTCGAGCAAAAGTAAGTTTACCGGCTACCTTACCCTCCAAACCGGAACACGTCATGACGTTATGGCGGCAGGATTAGGTATGGCGGTGGTGGCAATCCGGGCGAGTCGCTGCGAAACTCTACCACGTAGTCAGATGTCACGGTGATAGTGATGATAAGCCTATGCTCGCCTTATACGAGCTACCTGGTAAGAAAGGCAGATGGCCTATTCTGCAAAGGAGCCCGGACCAACACGGGGAAAAACGATTTTAATAATAGCAGCATTGTCGTTATGAACTTGCATTATACTTGTTGTAACTCTGACATTTTTAAACATTACACCCTTTCCGTCTTATTGATAAACATAGATTAGCTCAAGAGTAAAATTAAGTTGGTATTATAGTATCACATTGTAATGAAGTAGGTAAGTAAGTATCTTCATGCTTATATCCCCGAAGGGGTAGGCAGAGGTACAACCAGGGCACCCACCGAAGATACTAAGTCCCCTCAATGTGGCAAATCTATCGCCAACCGGGCACATATCCAATCCCGAGCAACGTTTTTTTTATTACAAAATTGAAAAACCCCAATTTTCTTTACGTTTCCCGACCCGGGATTCGAACCCGGGACCTCATACAGTCAAGTCCAACAACTGAACCGCTAGACCACAGAGGCAAGTTGATCCTTGGAGTACATATTGTGCTCTTTGTTTATATATAAGACGGCAAGAGTAAAAATAATTTGAAAAAAGTACGGGTTCATAATATCTTGTTTTTTTTGTTCTTGTAAGTAATGAAAGTAATAGATCACAGATGGTTTAAGGCTTTAGTGAAGAGGTAGAAATATCTCAATGTCTGCCATCAGATCAAACGTTTAACGGCATCTTCCAGTAAATACATGTAACCTGAGACTTCTTACTTTATTGTTGTAGGGATTTAATATAATATTATTTCTATGATACAGGCATTATATCTTCACAATGTCTGCCATCAGATCAAATGTTTAACACCATCTTCCAGTAAATACATGTAATCTGAAACTTCTTACTTTATTGTTGTAGGGATTTAATATAATATTATTTCTATGATACAGGCATTATATCTTCACAATGTCTGCCATCAGATCAAATGTTTAACGGCATCTTCCAGTAAATACATGTAATCAGAAACTTCTTACTTTATTGTTGTAGGGATTTAATATATTTCTCTGTGGTCGAGCGGTCCGAGTGTTGGACTTGACTGCATGAGGTCTCGGGTTCGAATCCCGGGTCGGCCAACAAAAAGAGAATTGGATTTTTCCATTTTTCTAATAAAAAAAAAAATGTTGGTCGGGATTGGAAACGTGCCCGGTTGGCGATAGGCTTGCCACCTATCACATTATGGGACTTAGTATCTTCGGCTAGTCGTGGGTGCCCTGGTTGTGCCTCTGCCTACCTCTTCGGGGATATGGGCGTGAAGATACTTTTTTTTTTCTATGATACAAGCATTTTAAAAACTGATTAACCATTTTAAACAAGCATATACGCACCTCTTCGTAGTCTCTGCAGGAGTTGTGCGCGGGCGCAGCGACAGGCGCAGCTCATTCCCGCGAGCGGCGCGGACGACCAACCTTCCCCTTGCGCACGGGGGCTCCGGTCGTTGCTGCGTTCGCGTTCTTCATCAGCTTCTGCCAATCCTGTTCGCAGACTAGTGACCCCGCGAGCATGTAATACCTAAAACAAACAATCAAACATCATGACCATAACCAGAGCAAGATCTACTTTCAACCTTACACAACCGTCGTCTACAGACATCACAAATGTTACTGATGTTATCTTACGGTATCGTGTGACCTGGATTTTATATATATATTTATTTCATGTCTTGCTGTCCCGGCGAACTTCGTTCCGCCCGTTCAATTTGTATGGGAAAAATTAAAATGTTGTTTTTATTAGTTTTCTCGCAAGTTTTTTTCCTTTTTCTTATCTTTTAAACCTTCCCTGGACTTGAACAAATAATTCAAAACCAAAATTAGCGAAATCTGTTTAGCCATTCTCGAGTTTTAGCGAGACTAACGAACAGCAATTGATTTTTACATATATAGATATTGAAAGGCAAACAAGCAGACGGATTTCTTGATGCCAAGAAATTCAAAACGGCGCTGCGAAACTCTACCACCTAGTCAAATGTCACAGCGTTAGTGACGGTAAGCCTATGCTCGCTTATTACGAGACGCCTGGCTGGAAGTAGATAGTCTATTCAGCAAAGGAGCCCGGACCAACACGGGGAAAATCACGTTTATGCCACGTCTTCGAGTCTTCCAGCTGTTACTCTCCAGAAAGAACAGAATAATGAACATATCAGACAAATAAATATCTTGAATGTAATTACCCTTGCCACTTATTATTAAGTAAAAATGATAGTCAAATTAGTTACAAACAAAAAAGCTATCTCTTTGTACGCAGAGTCTGTCTCTTTTAAGCCAAATGGAGACTATTCCGCTTACTTTAAAGTTAATAACATTGCCAGTATTAACATAATTTTAATATAACTAAAATGCGGACAAGAACACTGTTCTCCGGATGGTAAGAGACAACCGTGGTCTTGTTAGGCTGGCTTTTTGTGCAAGTCTACCGCCTACCCCACCCTCAGGTCCAGAACATGACACTGGTGAACATGATATGGTGACAGGAATAGGCAAAGCGGGGGATCCCTACCGTGTTTTTTTTTAAGTTATAGGAAGGCAAACAAGCAGACGGGTTCCCTGATGGTAAGAAATTCACGCCGCCTAGAGACACCAAATATGGTAATAGTGGGTTGCCAACCTGAGGTCAAGATGTTAGGCCTCGAGCTAAAGTAAGTTTACCGGCTACCTACCTTACCCTGCGAACCGGAACACGTCATGACGTTATGGCAGCAGGAATAGGTAAGGCGGTGGTACCAATCCGGGCGAATCGCTGCGAAACTCTACCACCTAGTCAGATGTCACGTTGTTAGTGATGATAAGCCTATGCTCGCCTTTTACGAGCTGCCTGGCAAGAAAGGATGGTCTATTCTGCAAAGGAGCACGGACCAACACGGGGAATCTCCGGTAGAATTTTTAAAGTCATTAAAATGAATATAAATTTGCGTTTTGCTGATAAATATTAATACCGGCAAAAAATTGCACTTTGCTGCACGAAAGCAACCAAGAAGCACTGAAAGCAAAAGATAAACCTGTGTTGAAAATAAATTAATTTTAACACTTTTCTCGCAATTTTTTTATAATTTCAATTATTAATTGATGTTATGAGCATAATAAAATAAAACAATAAAATTGAATGGCGAACTGGTGTTAATTAAAATTAAAATTTACGACGCAGCCAACTACTAGGGCCCCAGACAGTAGATACGTTTATTTACACAAATAACAATATAACTACTTTAATTAATGTAATTATTAATTATTTTATGTTAAAAGAGAAAATAACAATTACGTTAACGATGTCTTACGGCAAAAATACACGAATACAATAAATATAATAAGTTCTTCTCTTTTTTTTGTGCCTACGTTTTTCTTTGTTATGTACAATGTTTTATCCCACTTTTTAATATTTATTTATTGTTTACAATGTATGTAGCTATGTACGTAAAAATGATATCTTATTATTTTGATTAATATGTCTTTTTTATTACCAAGTACACAAACAGACAGATTTTAAAGGTAAGAAACAAGCGCTGACTATAGATAGATACTGAAGAAAGGAATATCATCTATTTGATGTTATGTTGTTAAATCTCTTGTTCAAGTTAGATGACCGGCTACTCAATCTTTCAAAACAAAACACCATAAAGGCCAGCACTGACATTATGACGTAAATAATTATTAGGGCTGTGACAAAAATTGTCCCAATTATGATTTTGGCAGTATGAACAGAATTCTATACTTCGTTTTCGTAAATGAATACTTTAATGCAACAAAAAAAAACCTTTAAAGATTTTATAGATTTTTAATTTCTTTAGGAAAAATCTTAAATTAATTGTTACGCAAAACCAGTCTTATCGAGCTCTGCCATATCTGTATTACAGACAAACTTACCTAGGTTCGTTTGTACAAAAAGAGGAAAGGAGTGAACTCTCATCGCTTAAACGTTATACTAAAAATATTAAATTATTTGCACACCACAATGTGGTAGAACATGTTTGAATGTATTAATAATTATATGTAGCAACTGCAACACGCATACTCCGCAAATAAATATATGTATTTATATATTTAGATATATAAATATATCGCCTCTGTGGTCTTGCGGTCCAGGTGTTGGACTTGACTGCATGAGGTCCCGGGTTCGAACCCCGGGTCGGCCAACAAATAGAAAATTGGATACAATTTTCTAATTACAAAATGTTGGTCGGGATTGGAAGTGTGCCAGGTTGGCGATAGGCTTGCCACCTATTACATTGTGGGACTGAGTGACTTCGGCTAGTCGTGGGTGCCTTGGTTGTACGTCTGCCTACCTCTTCGAAGATATGGGCGTGAAGATACTTTTTTTAAAAATATATTTCTTCTAATCTAATCACTCGTAAATTTAAACACAATTTCATAAAATTGTATTTAAATTTACAAATGATTAGATTTAATTTTAAATACATAGACCAAGCTTACAATTAGTTAATGTATTACATTTCTAATCTGTAATGAAAAGTTAATGAATTTAATTTCGGAACAATTTCGTATACGATCACATTAAATTACATTAGTGCATTTTTTTATACAAGAGGAGGGAAACGAGCAAGTGGGTAACTTGATGGTAAGTGATCACCGCCGTCCAGGAACATCCGCAACACCAGGAGTATCACAGATGCGTTGCCAACCTTTAAGGCATGAGTACGCTCTTTTCTTGAAGGTATCCAAATCATATTTGTTTGGAAATACCGCCCTCGGTAACTGATTCCACAAAGGTGTTGTGCGGGGTAAGAAATGTCTTCGGAATCGCACAGCTATAGATCGCCACGCATCAGGATGATGGGCAAGATACTTTAAACTCTGTCGCATTGTATCAGATAAGTGGTAGAGTACCTACTAAGATTTTTGCTAGGCTCCGGTTTTATTTACGCAAGGGGCTTAAATTAAATTTCAGATTTACTATGTTAATGTTCCATTAAAATCTTCGATGTGTATAGACGTGTTTTTGTTGTCCTAAGGAAATCCATTTTGTTTCCTAATATACAAAAGTAAAAAGTAAAATTACCTATCGCCTTGCATTAAGTGTGACCCACATTTAGAGCACAACAGTGTACATCATTTTATATCAGATTAAGTGGTACAGTACCTACTAAGACTTTTGCCAGGCTAAGGTTTTACTGACGCAAGGGTCTTAAATTAAATATGAGTACTATGTTAATGTTCTATTAAAATCTTCGATGTATACAGACGTGTTTTTGTTGTCCTAAGGAAATCGGTTTTGTGTGTCTTCGTAATATACAAAAGTAAAAAATAATTACCTATCGCCTTGCATTAAGTGTGACCCACATTTAGAGCACGCAAAACATTTTATGTGGAAGACGTGGAGGGGTTGTTGAGGTGCATTCGTCCTCATGACGAACTCGCTCGCGGGGATCGCCTGCCCGCACGCCGCGCACGCGCCGCTTGAACCGAACATTCTGGAACAAGATACACATATTTTAGAAAATATATCACTAGATAAATTACATACACTAATGACTTTCGTTTTTTTTAAGATATCGGGAGGCAAACAGGCAGACGGGTTTCCTGATGGTAAGGAACGCCACCTAGAGACACACCAAAGGTGGTAATGGTGCATTGCCAACCTGAGGCCGGAATCGGCCCCGAGCGATAGTTTACCGGCTGCCTTAACCTCCGAACCGGAACAAATCAAAGATAAGCACTGACGTTATGACGGCGTCGCTGCGAAACTCTACCGCCTAGTAGGATTTCACGGTGTTAGTGACGGTAATCTAAGGAATCCAGACCAATTCCTTCTTTCCTTCTCATTATTATTTTTTCTGTAAATTCCTATTTACAGAAATTGAATTTATTTTTCTGTAAATATCTTCAGATATTCACAACCCACCAGACCTTTACTATGCATAGTTAAAATTTTAAAATTTTACAAGGAGTCTTTCAATATTTACCCGTTCAAATTCCTTTTAGCAGTTTTTTTCTAATGATGCAAATAACCGAGAAATATAAAAAAGTATTGAGGACTTGTCTATTTTAAATATACTTTTTGGGGATTACTTTTTAATTTTACGATTTTAAAAAGTTAATATTTATTAGCGTTCTTTTTTTTATATTATAAGAGGAGGCAAACGAGCAAGTGGGTCACCTGATGGAAATCACCGCCGCCCACGGGCATCCGCAACACCAGGAGTATCACAAATGCGTTGCCGACCTTTAAGGAATGAGTACGCTCTTTTCTTGAAGGTCCCCAAGTCATAATTGTTTGGGAATACCGTCCTCGGTAACTGATTCCACAAAGATGTTGTGCGAGGTAAGAAATGTCTTCGGAATCGCACAGTTGTAGATCGCCACGTATCAAGATGGTGGGCATGATATTTTAGACCGTCCTAAAGTAATAAAGTGGGAATGTTTTTTCCCCAACATATTTAAAACAGATAATATATGGATATAAACGTTTGAACTTCAGGATTAGGACTGCGGTGGTCATTCAGCAGGGTGAATGAGATGCTGATGTTAGGGCATAGGTAGAAGGTATATGATTCAAATCCTATCTCCGGTAAATTTTCACCTTTCTTAAGGTCTGTAAAAATTTACATGAAATTTACTTCAATCGCTCTAACACTTGTTTTACCGACGTGTTTGTGTCATTTGTCACAAAAAAATATAGTATAAATTTATCTCATTCTATATAATATGTAATACGTGTTATTCATATGGAGGTGAAGTAACAATTATTAAAGAGACAAGTTACATATAGCCACAAATGCGAAGCGGAACAAAACGCACTAACGTGTGGATGTACCTCAAAATGTGGCAAATCCCGCAAGCGTCTTTAAAATTGGCGCCCAAACCAACACTAGTGACTAGATAGTATCGGCTGTAAACGCTTGCAAACCTACACACAAGTCAAGCCAGCTTAGATTCTATACTTCTTATCGTCGGAGCTTGGTAGAATTCCATTCTTGATGTAATTTATTTAAAAACACTTTGTTATATAGTTTTTTATATATTTATATAACAAATATAGTTTGTTATATAGTTGTTATATAGCCCTGATGATGCTTGTATAGCGAAACCGGTTGGCTAAATTATAAAAATAAAAAATAATAAAATATATTGTGGAAAGTACAAGTGTTTCTAAATAAATTACATCAAGCCAGCTTCTTTTTGTGATAGTTTGTTAAAGTTAGCCAAATACGTGAACTGGATTTACCCTTATTAGTTTGATAAACAGAAATTGATATTACGATTTTTTTATGATAATGGAAGGCAAACAAGCAGACGGATTTCCTGATGGTAAGAAGTTCAGACCGCCTAGAGACACCAAAGGTGGTAATGGAGCGTTGCCAACCTGACGCCGGGATGTTAGGTCTCGAGCAAAAGTAAGTTTACCGGCTACCTTACCCTCCGAATCGGAACACGTCATGACGTTATGGCGGCAGGAATAGGTAAGGCGGTGGTACCAATCCGGGTGAGTCGCTGCGAAACTCTACCACCTAGTAGGACGTCACGTATGACGTTAAGCCTGTGCTCGCCTTTTACGAGCTACCTGGCAGGAAGGCAGATGGTCTATTCTGCTAAGAAGCCCGGACCAACACGGGGAAAACCTTTCTTATACCACTAATTTATATTTACCGACACGGGGATTGTACTCAAATTAAATCCTTTATTAAAAATCTTGATTTTAATAATGTTTAAACGTATTATATCAATAGCAACAATTCGGAGCAAGATACCACCAATTATAGCTCGTTATATTCTGATTAATGACCAATAAAAGCAACGAATGCTGGTGATAAAATAATGTCGAAAGGACATGTTTCAAGGATTTTATAGCTACCGTTTTATTTGTTCGATATAAATTGTATCTTCACGCCCGTATCCCCGAAGAGGTAGGCAGATGCACAACCAGTGCACCCACGACTAGCCGAAGACACTAAGTCCCACAATGTGATAGGTGGCAAGCCTATCGCCAACCGGGCACATTTCCAATCCCGACCAACATTTTTTTTTATTAGAAAATTGGAAAAATCCAATTTCCTTTTTGTTGGCCGACCTGGGATTCGAACCCGAGACCTCAAGAAGTCAAGTCCGACACCCGGACCGCTAGACCACAGAGGCGATATAAGTATATATAAATGCTGTAATTAAATTTTATAATTATAAAATAATTCCTTTTTTCCTTCATCACTACAAAGTATAAAACAAAGTCGCTTCCCCTGTCCCTATTTCTTTTGTATGCTTAAATTTTTAAAATTAAAATTCGATATAAATTGGACAAAAAATATACTTGGCACCTATGTTAAGGCTCTACAATTATTTATGAGATATTTTTAAATTATTGAGATATATTCAGTGTTAACGACTAATAATAAATTAAACATATTGATGGTTTTTAATTGACGACTGGAATTTTTATAATCTGTTTAACTTCATTTAACAAAAACAAGTATGTTGTTCGCATGGCATATTTTTTCTTGATTTAATACTCAAATTTATCTAATATTTTTACACAGTACCGTAATAAGTGTTATTAAAAATTTTAATGATATTGGAAGGCAAACAAGCAGACGGATTTCTTGCCGGTAAGAAATTCACGCCGCCTAGAGACACCAAAGGTGGTAATGGTGCGTTGCCAACCTGACCCCGGGGTGTTAGGCCTCGAGCAGAAGTAAGTTTAGCGGCTACCTTACCCTCCGAACCAATTAATTAATATTTTCACATAGTAAGGTTTATAATATGCAAACCATATAACCTAGCAAGTGACGGCCTTATATACCTAAAAAGTCTTAGGTTTAATTAAGAAAAAAAGAAAAAAGCTCGATCGGTTTATAACCACCGCCTACAAAACACTACCGTGACAAATTTATGTTCGTCACTGTCGTGTTGCAGTTTTCGCAGGGTAAGAGTAATTAGAAAACCTACAAACACAAGAGACTTGCCATCATAGCCTCAGATCGACAAAGCTCTAGTACTTCTACCAGACAGTGACGCTCCTACACCTATGCTGTCTATAGGCCATGGTTGTCTTACCACCAGGAGAGCCGTGTTCGCTGTCTTATCACATGAAAAATACTCTTGTCGTCTACAAGCGATTTTTTTACAAACAGTAAATCCATCCGTCTGGTTGTTTTCTAAAAACAAAGTTAACTAAATTTTAAAACAAAAAACATTTGTCCAAGTGACAATATTAAACAAACAAATAAAGACTAAAAGTTCATAAACTCTTCAAATATTCTTACCAACTCTTAACAATTGATTGATATACCAGGTGGTAGAGTTTCGCAGCGACTCGTCCGATTCGTACCACCATAACGTCGTGACGTGTTCCATTTTGGAGGTAAACTTATTGAGCCTGGAGGTAAGGTAGCCGGTAAACTTATTTTTACTCGAGGTCTTACATCCCGGCCACATGTTGGCAACGCACCATTTTCTTACCACCATAACGTCCAATGCTTGCCGTTGACATGTTCCGGTTCGGAGGTTAAGGTAGCTGGTAAACTTACTTCTGCTCGAGGCCTAAAATGCCGGCCTCAGTTTGGCAATGCGCCTTTACCACCTTTGGTGTCTCTGGCGTGAATTTCTTACTATCAGGAAGGCCATCTGCTTGATTGCCTATCATAAAAAAAGATATGTGACCACTCCAATACTGTTAGTAAAGTTCAATGTATTAAAAGTTAAACTTAAATTGTTAAAGGAAGTTGGGGATAATTGACAGCTACAATAGAAAAAAAGGCAAATTCGATCCAGTGCTTTCAACACAATAACTCGTAATTGAAAGGTTAATTTGGTATCGCAAGTTGAACATTTAATATTTTTTTTGTGGATTAAAAATTCGACGAATTGTAATTGTATGGAAAATAACAATTAAAAACACTAAAATTTGCTACTCTTTAAAACAATTTAAGCATCTTTACTTTCCTGAAATAGGTGCAATAGCAAAAAATTCGAGAAAATTAGACAAGTCTATCGTTTTTTATCTGAACCTCGAACATTTATCACTGTAGTGTTCAGATCAGTTTTAATGTATAAAATAAAGTCGTTTCCTCTGTCCCTTTGTATGCTTAAATCTTTAAAACTACGCAACGGATTTTGATGCGGTTTTTTAAATAGATAAAGTGGTTGAACAGGAAGGTTTATATGTATATTTTATACCCGTGCGAAGCCGGGGCGGGCCGCTAGTTCAACAATTTATAGATCAACTTGTTTGTAATATAGAGCCATATTTATAATAGATGCAACTACTAAGTAACATAAACCTTCCCGCGTTTGAGTCTACTTAATTTATTGCGATATAAATCATGTTTTAAGGTCAATATTCTATTTATGCGAGCAATTGAAGTTTATAAGCGTATAAAATCGTCGAACACTGACGAGTTGATAAGATATGGTATTATGGACCACTCCAATACTATTATGTCTGTCAATGCTATAAACGTAATGTCACATTTAGCTCTGGCCTGAAGTAAACTGGGGATAAACAGACCACGTTTATTTTTTAAGGCCTGAATAATTATCACATCACACTACACGTAACATGTAATGAATCAGTTAGATAAAGATATTGGCTGTAAAGGTTACCGTCTACTTTGAACTTAAAGTACACCAAGTAATAGAAACTATAAATTAAACTTAGGTGTACTTTAGTCCATGGTTATTAGTAAAGTGACAAGTGGTAAGCCAAGATGCAACTAATAAACTACTAGAACAATTATTATTTGGCGGCGTTGATCATATTAAGGTTGGGCTGAAAGTATCAATTTCGGTTTTTACCAACAAAAAAGTATGTATTGTCAACACCTGATTTTTTACCTGGTAATCAAATCTGAGTCATTCTGTTAGTGTACTGACTGATAAAGCACTATACCAACATGATGATATTATTAGGATATTAAAGTATAACACACCTTGTTAAATATATACATATCACATAAGAAACAATGTTACATTTTAACAACGCACATAACTCCATTTTATAGATCACTGCCACATAAACGGCTAAAATTTAATAAAGTAGATCTTGTTTTAAATTATAGGACTTTTATAGGACTAGTATCACTTTACCCTAACTCACCCATTCTTTTACAGCTATTACATATTTATTAGGCTATTCAATACTTAACCAATTACTGCAATTGTCAATAGCATGGACATGCCTAAAATGTTTAAAATGCAGTTGTTTAGATAAATTTATTTGTTAAAAATTTACCGACAAACGAAGCATAAGACGTCCCCTACTGCGATTTGAGGAAGGTTGCAGGAAACCGCTGGAAGCAGACTGGATCTGATCGGTCATTTTGGATATCTATGGGGGAGGCCTATGATGAGGCTGATTAGATACCAAGCAGGTACAATAAAGACGCAAATTGATCGCCCAGATAATACCAGAGATGACAAACTAAATTGTATCAAATGTTTGGGAAACTGCTACAGTGAATTGTCCTGCTTCGGAATTGAAGCAAGGATCTTTTGTATGGACCGAAACCGCTAATGGGTAGACAATTCGACTTTTTATGTTCTGAGTAATCTTCAGTCTGCACTGGGTTTAAGAGTCCGCGTCGGTCAATCCTACTAAAATTATAAATACAAAAGTTTGTGCGGATGAATGGATGGATGTTTAAAGGCTACTAAACTTCAAAGTAAATAGTTTGTGGCTCCCGTGGTCTAGCGGTCAAGGTGTTGAACTTGACTTCATGAGGTCCTGGGTTCGATTCCCGGGTCGAGCAACAAAAAATAAATGTGGTTTTTCCAATTTTCTAATAAAAAATGTTGCCCGGGATTGGATGTGTGCCCGGTAGGCAATAGGCTTGCCACCTATCACATTGTAGGACTTATTATCTTCGGCTAATCGTGGGTGCCCTGGATGTGCCTCTGCCTCCTGTTCGGGGATATGGGCGTGAAGATATATTTTTTTAAATAGTTTGTACCACAGAATAACACAGGCTACTGTTCATAGTTTTTTTTGTATAATTTATTAATATGTAGCATAATTTTAGATTAGTTGCCTCAATGATATTAGGGTTGCCACTTTTAATTTTGACAGCTAATGAGAAAGTTCATCCTGAAGAATCTTTGATTATCTTCAGAAGTATACTTAGATTTTCTATAAAGATTAGAACAGACTTGACAAACATCGCAGGACTTAAGACAATCGCGTATACTAGTTGCACCTGTGCTCAGCCTTAAAGTATACTCTTACAAATGACGAACAGTCATAAAGCACAACTTTAAACTTTTTATTGTTCCTGTGAATAATCTGACAGCTGCCTAACCTCAATTTGTTATCGCCATAGTATTGATTTTAAACTAGATTTTAGCTCTGCACGTGACCTAGACCTGAATCTAGACATAAAAATAAATGTAATAAACCCGCCACACATATTTCACGGACTCATACTTGAAGCTGCCATGGTTGAATTACTACTTCTTGGAATACTAAAGCTACAACTCAATCAAATTTTCAGTACACCTAAATTGCCATTTCCGTGAACTTTTTCCCCCGTGTTGGTCCTTCCTGCCAGGCAGCTCGTAAAAAGTTGAGCAAAGGCTTACCGTCACTAGCACCGTGACATCCTACTAGGTGGTAGAGTTACTCGCCCGGATAGGTAACCCCGTCTTATGTATTCCTGCCGCCATAACGTCAGAAACGCCGTTGATGGATTCCGGTTCGGAGGGTAAGATATCCGGTAAACTTACTTTTGCTCGAGATCTACCATCCCAACCTTAGGTTGGTCTCCTCCATTACTTCCTCTGGTGTCTCTAAGCGGCGTGCTTTTCTTTCCATCAGGGAATTCGTCTGCTTGTTTGTCTTCCATTATCATAAAAAATTGCTAGTTATAACTTATTTCTTACATTTAAAATCTCGAAATGTATTAAATAATTGGTGATTAAGGTTTCGCCTTTGCTCGCCTCTTACGCGCTGACAGGCAAGACGGCAGGTGGTTTGTTCTGCAAAGAGGACCCGGACAAACACGGACAAAATTTACAATGATTTATTAATAATTAATAAAGAGCTCTTAATATTTTTCTGAAACTTAAAAAATACGCCGATTAGTGCGAAACTTCTGGAAGAAACTTTTAAATGAGGAAACTTGAATTTTTAACGTGAATAGAAGTCACTTTACTAGACCGAAGCTACAATTGATTACAAAAAATGTATTTTACGTAACTAAATATTATTAAACCAGCTTGGGTTTAAAAACAATTAATGATTGGGTCACGAAAGGACAGTGTGTATATTACTGACCCGTGGTAGAACAATGTTGAGGAAATTAGAATATGCAGTGTAAGCTCTTTATAACGTTATCCTTTATAACGATAAACACCTTACAACGTAGAAGTGAAAACAACTTGGTCGATTTGCGTTAAAACCCACATATTGATACACTCTTTATAGCGATACAGCCATTATCTATTACGAAGAAATGTGTTCGCATATTGAGACAGTAAATATTTATTATCGGTATAATTGTTTGTTATGTTATCAAACAAAAGACTTTGAAGCTCCGAAACGTCCGAGGTCGGCCTAACTTTTGTTACTCTTAATTGCCTTGAACACGTGCAGCATGACGCTTTGTTTTCTCGGAAGTAATAGTCTCCAACCAAGCATACTGGGTACCTCTCGTATTATCAGTCGTAAACCTACTTTGAAACTGTTATCATGGCCAATAAAAGGACAGCGATTAGTGTTGACGAAAATTTATTTAAATTTATAAAATACACTTATAAATTTTATTAATATTTTTATCTGACATTTTGAAAATCATTGCTAAATTGGCTATTTTTTTTGTCCACTCCATATAACGATAACTCTCTATACCGATAAAAATGTTCAGTCCCTTGTGTTTCGTTATAGAGAGGTTACACTTTAATTCGAAAATGTAATCAAAAGCAGTAATCCAATAGCCGACACATCGCTAATGATCCCGTGCAATCCCGGGAGCGGAGTTATGCTCGCACGGATAAAGCAAACATAACCGAAAGATAAATTTGAAAGTCTTAAAAGATAAATTCACTTCAATCACTCGCAGCAAATGGGATTTCGTTCATTTACTCCGTTAAGAGCGTTTCCAATTAAGGAACGCCCGACAAACAGTAGGTATCGGCGTATGAAGGTAAAATTAATTAAACCGAGCCAAGACAAACATGTACGAATCTATTTGTGTTGGACGGACGCGGTACAGATGCACGATACACCATCTACTTATGGAATTATTTATGGAACTACCGAATGTTGGAGGAAACCTTAGAATTTACACATTTAATAAATCTGCAGAAGAGTGAATTCTGTACGTTACAGATATTAAAAAAATAGAGAAGTGTCAAGGGAAATCCGGATGGAACGAAGTTCTCTCTCTCTAAGTCGGAGTCGCCCATAAAGGACTTCTTAGCTTTCAGTCCATTTGATGTAAGTTTTTGCAATTTAAGTCTTTAGATTACATACTTTTATCTGACTCCAAAAAAAAAGAAAAGTATTAATTGGATTGCACGTTTTTTTTTGTATGTTTGTTATGACGATTACTTGGTGAGATCGATTTTTATCGCTCTATTTTGGGAAGGGTAGGTTATAATTCCGAGGTGGTCCCATATAAATTTTATAACAATCCGACAAGCGGTTTTTGAGATATTTTATTGATTCAGGCGTTACTTTGCGGAAATCCATTATAACAGATGTAAAATAAGCGTAACTACGCACTTACGCGAAATTAACAAAATAAAGGCTTATTTTACAGGGGATTTTGAGTTAAAGATGCGTTTTGAGTTATACGTACGTTATACACGTATAATGCAAATGATCTATGTTGACGACATTGTTGTCAACTGCCTTATTACTAAAAAATGAAGTTGGTTCTTTGCAAACTTAAATTTGGAAGAGATTACGGATTTCTTTACGTGAATATGTTAGGCCTGCAGTAGATTATTGTCTAGGTCGCATACCCATACGCTGGAACAAAAATAGGTATATTTGTACGTAACAATCAAGTACATATTAAATAAAATAAAAAAAATGGAAGTTGAACTAAATCAGGCAAACATTTACGTCTGCAATAAACATAAATTAGACTATTACTACGGTTATTATTTATTTTGGCTTGCTTCCAGCGAGTACAGCAAAGGAACCACGGCGAGAAAGAATCTGCTGGTAATAAACTGACGACGTACCCGCAGCAAGTGATGGAGAACGTCATTAAACGTTTTATTTAACTACACATTGCCTGTGATTTCGTCCGCTTTCTTAACATCACTACATAGTATAAAAAAGTCCCTATGTCTTTTTGTATGCTTAAATCTTTAAAACTACGCAACGGATTTTGATGCGTTTTTTTAATAGATAAAGTGATTGAAGAGGAAGGTTTGTATGTATATTTCATAACCGTGCGAAGCTGGGGCGGGCCGCTAGTGTATAGTAATTCTTCTGCTTATCACCTAACTTCTAAAGTACTGGGCCGATTTGGACAAAATTTTGTGTGTATATTTCAATGAGTGCCTGGATGGCTTGAAAATATAATAGAACCCGGATTTGTTGTTTGTCCCTTTTCCACATTAACAGGTATAATTTTGCAAAGATAGTCTTTTAATGTGTGGAGTCTGTAGGGTAGCATAGGCTACATTTTATCCCCAAATCTAATCACCGTGTTTGTGCAAAAGAGATAAATAAATTACATAACAGCTGGCATCATTTGGTTATCTATGAACGTTATTGAAAAATCTTCGGAAGGTTAATCCTTAAGTGAGAAAAATTACGCGCTCCTTAACTACGAAAGTGTAAAAAGACACCGTTAAATACTGTCGTTATGGAGACAGAAATAAATATTTTTATAAAAACTTTTCTGTCTTATTAATAAATAAAGACCAAGGTGATATATTTGATATATAGACTACATCACATATAATAAGACGATACAAGTCTATCTAATGTCACCGAAATAGAAAGCCATTAGAACTATTTCTGGTAGTCGGGGTATAATAACTATAAATAAGGTTAACATACATAAATAAATAAATCGAAATCGATTTGGAAAATCATCCTCAACTTATTTGAGTATGTGAAGAAGGTAAAGACATATCTTTAATAACTAATCAGCTAAGTGGATAGTATAGTTCTCAATTGTCTACAAGCACAGAAAAAATGTTAAAAATTAGAATATACTTGTGCGTATATAATTTCATAATAAGAAATATACAGTTATCTAATTACTATCACGAGAAGTAACTACTGTAAGCTTGTGCAAAAAAAAATAATTGTATTTATTAATACGTGAATACCAAAACTTTGGGCCATTTTTACGAAAATTGCGCGGACGCAGGAGCATGAAATTTGGCACACTTATGCTACATTTAGTTTATGTGTAGGATAAGTACAGAACGCTTTTATTTTTGAATAATAATGCTTATAAAGTAAATAAATCATTAAATAAAACATTACCCACACTACCATGCATTTGACACACACAAACAAATATATTGATGATAATGATTAAAGATCACAGATGGCGCACTGAAAAGTTTGGAAACAAAGTAGTTGGTCTTGAGAAATGATGATGACGTTCTTGTCAACAAGATATTATAAAAAATATTATGGTCGAATTTCGACCAACGGGCGACCACTAGTCGATATAAATCTGACAAAATGTTATCGCATAAAAGCTCAGTAGGCAGAGATCGATGGCGATAGCAAACTTTTGAATCGCAAACCCTTCTAGTTTAAATGTCTTTGCCGCTCGATCCTCTTCAGGGAAAAGTAATTTCGTTTGATGACTTTATTAGTAAGTTTCTGATTTCGTTAGCTTTGCCTGAAACTTACCAAAACATGTAACAGTTTTCGTTACTATCTTGAATATGTGAGTCACAAGTTCATTAGAATTTCTAATCGCGACTAACTTTTAGGTTTCCTTTCATACCAATATTAATTAACGTGTGTCTTTAATAAGGAAGTTTGGCTCCTGTTTTGTACGGTACTTACCACGTACAATCAAGACAAACAATGTTTATTAAATTATAAATTGTATTTTCAAAAAAAATGAAATAGTCCCGTATTTTTTAACATCTGGAAACATGTATTTCAACTGCACAATTAATAATTGAGCGCAACTGCAAGAACCGAAAGTTAAAGATTTTCGAAAGATAGCAAATGATTCCGAAATGGTCCGACGTCATTTTATCAACATCCAACAAGAAGGTTTTGAGTTATCCTATTAATATTATAAATGCGAAAGTTTGTATGTATGGATGTTTGTTACTCTTTCGCGCAAAAACTACAAAGCCGATTACGATGAAATTTGGTATGTAGGTAGCTGAAGACCCAGAATAACATATAGGCTACTTTTTATCCCGGAGTTCCCGCGGGATTGGGACTTACGCGGGTGAAACCCCGGGGCGCAGCTAGTAATGCATAAATGTTCGCTATCTTGATGTTGACGTAAACATGAACAAGAAAGAAAGAAAAGAAAAGAAAGAAAGAAAATATATTTATTTGCGGAATATGTGTGTTAAGGTTGTTACAAAATTATTTAAGCTTTCCAACATATTCTACCACATTGTNNNNGCTCTAAACGCCATGATAATTTGGAGTCCCTAAAACAATCTATACGATTGGCAGTGAAGAATTTTCCCATGGAAAGAGTGCGTGCTTCTATTGATAACTGGCCTCAAGGTTTAAAGGACTGTATTGCAGCCAATGGAGACCACTTCGAATAAGCTTTTTATATTTTTAATTGTTGTATATTTATGTATTAAACTAACACACTGTAAAAGTAATATATGTTATTTGCAGTTAAAAAAATATTTTTTTTCTTTATTACAATATTTATGGCAAGACTAGGTATATACTAAATTAAGTTTTATTTAAAAACAATCAATCGGGTCATGATTGATGAAATACGAAGTACCACTTCGAAATGACGTCCTGTCTTTCTAAAAAAAACTACCATAATAGCCATTAGCCGAGTAATCGCATAATAAACATACAAAAAAAAAAACATTTAGTTCAATTGAGAACCTCCTCCTTTTTTGGATTTAGATAAATATGTTAAATCAAGATGCGGTATCAGAAAAAATAACGGATCTCATACAAGTACTATCTTGAAATAACATCCTATTAATATTATAAATGCGAAAGTTTGTATGTATGGATGTTTGTTACTCTTTCACGCAAAAACTACAAAGCCGATTACGATGAAATTTGGTAGGTAGCTGAAGACCCAGAATAACATATAGGCTACTTTTTATCCCGGAGTTCCCGCGGGATTGGGATTTACGCGGGTGAAACCGCGGGGCGCAGCTAGTATATAATAATCGTACCATTCACATAGATAGAGTTTATTTCTCTTTTTATATTATTATGTTTGGATTATATATATCTGATTTTAAATTGGAGTCATTTTGTGTTACTAAAGATTTTATACTCCAGTTACATAGCGTATTGAATAGCAAATATTACAAATTTCTAATATTAATAGTAATAACAAAAATTATATTCACATTATTATTGAATCTACATCAAAAATGTTTATATTCATAACCTCAAATTAATAAACGGACTAACGCAGGAGTAAAATTAAGGTGATATTATAGTCTGTATCATATTGTAATAAAGACTATAATACTAGACTGAACATTAGTGTACTTTACTCCGTGTTTATTAATAACCTGGATAGAGTAATGATTGTGGGGAAAAAGGGGGGTTTGCAGATAACATGACGTCAGTACTCAATGATCACTGCCTAGTAGGGACTTGACGTAAAGACTTAATATTGTTACTTTCTTCACTAGTTCCACTATGACAGAAACAATATAATAATTTGTAGGCATTTTTAATTATTTGTACAGGACACTCACAATCTATTTTTATTTTACTTGTCGATATTTCGGCCTAGTTGCATAGGCCGTGGTCACGACGGGACCAAAGAGTATATAAACACTACTTAATAAGAGGCGGATCTTCTATAGATATATAGCAAACCCGAATTTTGTATGAAGTGTGGCTTAAATGACACAAGACACTTGGCAGACAAGTAACAGAGTCTGTTCAATAATATGGTGATAATATTATATAACCCATTTAATTTGAAATTAAGTCTAAAGGCATTTAGATTTAAGGCAACTAGTGTCATATGATTTAGGTGAATAAAAAACATAGCAAACTTAATATGTACTTTTATTTTTTCATCTAAATGTTGCGCCAAACTGGACGGGACTGCGGCATCGAGCTGTAACTTTTGACAGGCGGATCTATTAACAGATGAGCCTGTTAACTCTTCGTCTAATTCTTTTTTTTTTCTTTTCACTATCATTTCTGGGCACTGTTGTTAGACTCAGAAAATGAAACATATTTATGATCTAAAACATATATTCAACTCATATTATCACAACTGAACATTTTAGGCTTACCTTTGCACTCTTAATTAGACACTGTCTTACACATTACACAAATGTTAGGCCCTTAGTCCTAAGGCCCCAATCTGTAAGGCCCTTCTTGTTTCACGATCCAACACGTAATGGCCGCCTCCGATATGGATCACTTATATTTATAGGTATCAACTGGTAATGGCGGCGGTGTTGCCATTATGAGAATTCATGTTTCTAACACCATATTGCGACACACACACCACTATCTCCATAAATAAGTATATGTGATTATAAATCCCGTATCCCGTAAAAAAATAAAGTTTATAATAATATGTAGGCACTTCTGTAAACAAGTGTACAAGCCAGTCGAAGTTTATTTGCCTTCGTTACGTGTAAAATTGAATATGTTCGTGAATCCTCATTAATTTAAGATGAAGCCTGTATCTTGACATGTTATTTTATTCATTGCGGGTATGTCTCGACGGTGTTTTATACGTGACGACTTTAGATTGTTATAAGGAATATAATTTAAAAGCTTGGGGAGGTCATTAGCAAGAGGGTGTGGCTAGGTGGGGGTGGCGTTTTGTCTAAGTACGGCTCGTATGTGTTAATGTGTCGTTTTGCTACGTATTTACAATGTTATTAACTTACAACCAAATAACTAACAATCTGTGCCAACTATTCGATAACGTTTGAGTTCGTTTTTAACTGCATGAGGTCCCGGGTTCGATTCCTGGGTGGGGCAACAAAAAAACATTGGTTTATCCAGTTTTCTAATAAAAACAAATGTTGCTCGGGATTGGATATGTGCCCGGTTGGCGATAGGTTTGCCACCTATCACATTGTGCGACTTAGTGTCTTCGGCTAGTCGTGGGTGCCCTGTTTGTGCCTGTGCTTACGGCTTCGGGGATATGATATGGGCGTGACGATACTTTTTAACTAACAATCTTTGTTATCTGTTAGATATTCGTTTAAGTTCGTTTTAGATGTTTGAAATGTAGAATCTAGCCGTCTTACTACAATAAAATGCAAAAACTACACTAGTTGAACACATGTATTACTAAATACTTGGCTTAATTCAATTTTAGACAGTGGTGGTAATTCTGCTGTTCACAAACTAAACTAATTTTAGATGCATGCTCTTTTTCAAATGAAACAAAACCAAAAGAGATGGAACGTTTTAGACATGTCCGATTAGTCCGGACATGTCAAATTGTGATGTTTTTAATCAACGTTTTCCGAGTGATAGATTAAACGTTTGAAGAAATAGCGTGTACGGTCTAGTTTGACAGTATTTTGTCTCTTTCTGTTACACATGTTTTATCTGGTTTTAATAGTATAAAAGTACAAATGTTCCGCCATTTACATGGTATGCAAGTATTTTTGTACAAGATTTTTCGATTTCTAGCTCTTCATTTATTCTATACACCCTGATTTTTTAATCACCATCCAAATTTTAATATATTGATCTTAAGTGAAAATAATTAAATACGTGTTTTTTCTTTTTGTATCCCTCAATACTAAAATATTAAGATATGACATCGCAAAGTCGTCTACAAAGTACCGTACCTACGCGTTGAGTGCTCTGACATGCTAGATAGCTACTTGCTAGATACCTATTTTTTTTTTATAAATGGACTTATTTATAGATACTTTATGCCTAGAAAATATTTGGATGGTGATAAGAAAATCTTGGTGTTTAAAGACTTTACAATATTCATTATTATTATATTATACAATTATAAATACCTATTATATTCACATTATCCATTATTCTTATTATATTTTATATATTTACGGTAGTTTACGGTAGACAGGGCTAAATTTATTATCATTTTAAAATTATTTGTAAGTTATAACTCAAATTATAATAAGAATAAAACTATTTGTTCGTATGAATATTAAAACATTGTGTATATAATTAGTTATTTTATACTTATAAAAATATTTCAATATTTGCACACCACAATGTGGTAGAATATGTTGGAAAGCTTAAATAATTTTGTAACAACTTTAACACACATATTCCGCAAATAAATATATTTTCTTTCTTTTTCTTTTCTATTAATAAATAACACTATAACAACTGGGAAATTATATTTAATTATCAGTTATTTTAAAGTTTATTTTGAAGCTGTTGCTGTTGGATGTTAGTATTACTATAGAAATAGATAATTCAATTTCCTTTGGTACGCAGCTATACAGTAATCTATATTATCTATACATATATTAAATCTGTAGAAGGGTCAATTCTGTACATTGAAAATATTGAAAAAATAAATAGCAAAGGGTGTTACTGGATCGATACCAAACCCAAATATGCGATTAAAAAATTTTTTGTATGTCTGTATGTTCAGGCGTCACGTGAAAACTAATGGTTCGATTTCGAT
>NJDD01001698.1:24332-36632 GCA_002245505.1 Calephelis nemesis | reverse complement strand
GTCGTTTTCTACAGATATAGTATATGTAACTTTTGTTACCTAATGAACAGGAATTTAGCGAACTTTTAAAACAAGATATTATCTGAGGGTGGTGTCAAGAGTCTCTGAAACCGGCGTGTTTGTATGAAAAAGGTAATGAATGTGAAGGAAGCCAGACAGGTTTTTCAGGATCATGAGGTCTGGCACTCGATACTCTCTGCCTACACCATATGGGTCTTGGCGTGAAAATATGTATGTATGTATGTTAAAAACGAGCTGGTACTATGGCGGCAAGAATAAAGGAGCAGCTATCAAAAAAACAAGGAGTCCAGTTCTCTACCATCTAATATCTACCATTCTGAATTTTACAATACGGTGATTATATTTTTTGAATTTTACAGCCATTTTTACTTGATATTCATATATCCTGCTTTTTGTTTTGTTGAAATAAGTGAAAAATTAAAATTTATTGCGGGTACTATATTTATTTTAACAATTTTACTGAACACATTATAAGCAAATCAGTATAATTATAACGATTGTGTTACTATTATATTATTGTAAAACATTTTTGTCAATTCTGTCCTTATTTGTGTTATTATCAAAAGGGAAAAATATAGAACATTGATATTCCCATTGAGATTGCATTTTTATTATTGCAGAAGCATTTTTTGTCAATAGTGATCTTATTTGTGTCGATACCAAAAAGAAAAAATATAGAACATTGCTATAGAACACACACTTTGATATTCCTATTAAGATTGCATTTTTAATATTACAGAAGCATTTTTGGTCAATAGTGACCTTATTTGTGTCGGTACTAAACTGGAAAAATATAGAACATTGCTATAGAACACACAACTTTGATATTCCCATTAAGATTGCATTTTTATTATTACAGAAGCATTTTTTGACAATAGTGACCTTATTTGTGTCGGTACCAAAAGGGAAAAATATAGAACATTGCTATAGAACACACACTTTGATATTGACATTAAGATTGCATTTGTAATATTATAGAAGCATTTTTTGACAATAGTGACCTTATTTGTGTCGGTACCAAAAGGGAAAAATATAGAACATTTCCACAGAGCACTCACAACTTCAATATTCCCAAATAAAACAGAGCGTCGGCGGCACAGACGCCAAGTTTTCTAATTAATGTTAATTTATCAATTAACTTGCGCTAAGAATTAATTATCTTAGTATTACGATCCCTGACTTTATTAATAAACTTTCACTAATCAATCTTCCGAAATAGCCTGGGAGTAATATGGAACGTCTGACATAACTACTTCGGAGCTCCAATATTACATTGCACTAGATGTAGTCCCCGACTTCACTCGTGTTTTTGCGAAAGTGACCACGTTTTTATGGAATGGGGAGGCAACCAACCTACCACCGAAGTACTCAATTTTTTTTTTCACAGTTGCTTTAATTGACATTTGGGAAATACGTGTTTTTGTTCAGTTCTTACTTTTGCTTGAGGCCTAACATCCCGGCCTCAGGTTGGCAGCGCTCCATTACCACCTTTGGTGTCTCTAGGCGGCGAGAATGTCTTACTATCAGGAAATCCGTCTGCTTGTTTGCCTTCCAATATCATAAAAAATTTTCGTAATCACTACATTATAGTCTGTCTGTTTGCGATACATTCTAAACTACTGAATGGATTATTTAAAATTGTTTCCAACCTCGGCCTTTGGTTAAACTCCATTATATTTTATTTTATATAAGAAACCACTTGCATTGTTTAACAGCCAAACTTTTCGTTTTTGGTACTTTTTCTTTTAAATTAATAAATTATTAAAAAACACCGGTCACTAATAATATGTTA
The DNA here is from genome assembly GCA_002245505.1 of Calephelis nemesis. Taxonomy (NCBI): domain Eukaryota; kingdom Metazoa; phylum Arthropoda; class Insecta; order Lepidoptera; family Riodinidae; genus Calephelis; species Calephelis nemesis. The sequence continues at coordinate 34,819 of NJDD01001698.1, read as the reverse complement.
AGTACCTACTTATGTAGCTATTTATACGGACACAAATTTAACTTTATCGAACTAAAAAAAAAAACAAAAATAATAATATGTTACTAATTTTTAACATTTTATGCACAATATGAAAGCTTAACACTGAAAAAATTCATTGAAGATCTTTAATGTAATCGCAATTTTTTTTTATTACAGTAATTAATTAGATTTTGTTTTAAAAATAAATTACAGATATTTTATATTTTATGTGTTGCCAGTTAATTGTTTCCATTATCGTATACGCGTAATGACAAATCTACTTGACTAATTTTTAAAGGGGTTCACCTTAGGAAGGACAGGTATCTGAATTAAATATTTGAAGTTACACCTATGTTTCACAATAATCAGGCGAATAAACGAAGATATCTTCAATTTAAAATTTGACAATTTAATAAAAAAAAACAGATTACAGTTAATATAAATTTATGACATTTCACCAAGCGCCAGCGATAGAAACCGACGAATATAGCAGTCTTATTTATAAACCTAGACTAAAGTACCTATTTTAGGTTGAATATCTTCACGCCAAGTCCCTAACGGGGTAGTCAGAGAATATCGAGTGCTTCTTCACACCTTCACACAGCCTGTCTGGCTTCCTTCACATTCATTACCCTTTCCATACAAACTCCAGATTGAAATAAAATTATATTCATATTACATTGTAACAAATAATATCAACTTAAATTTACTCTCACTTTAGTCTAGTTAAAACCGCATTAGCGAATTTATATTACCGAAACATCCAAATCATGGATCCAATAATATGGTAAATAGACAAACAGATATCCAATAAAGTGCTAATCAAAATTGTATGTGAAATAAATAGCAATGTTAATTAGCTGCTAGTGGCCGGCTTCATTACAGCTGTTGGGTCTAATCGTGGTGCCAGTTTTAGTTGCCAGTGTACATAGGATACATTTTTATTTAAGATTGTTTTTTTTAAAGAAAAAGTATCTTCACGCCCATATCCCCGAAATAGTGGGCAGAGGCACAACCAGGGCAAGCACGGCTAGCCCTAAGACACTAAGTCCCACAATGTGGGAAGCCTATCAATAACCAGGCACATATCCAATCCCTAGCAAAACATTTTTTATTAGAAAATGCGAAAACCACATTTTCTATTTTGTTGCCCGAGAATCGAACTCGGGGCCTCAAGAAATCAATTCCAACTACTGGGCCGCTAAACCACAGAGACGATTTTTTAACTGACATTTAAAATTCCCTTCCCGTGTTGGCCCGGGTCCGCTAAGTAAAAGACCACCTGCCTAACTGCTGGGCAGCTTGGAAACGTATGATACAACGTACCTACCTACTACATACAACATAATATATACATTATAAAATACATAGTATAAAACAAAGTCGCTTTCATTGTCCCTATGTCCCTTTGTATGCTCAAATCTTTAAAACTACTCAACGCATTTTGATGCGGCTTTTTTAATTCTTTTTTCGACACTCTCACTATAGAACAAATTTTGTTCAGACCGAGCGTCAATAAATCCCTCTCGCCGTATTTATGTTTTTGAGATTGAGTCTTTAAATTTGACTAAGATTTTGACGGCATTTGAGCGTGTACCTTTTTTTATGATATAGGAAGGCAAACAAGCAGACCGATTTCCTGATGGTAGGTAATTCACGCCGCCTAGACACACCAAAGTTGGTAATGGTGCGTTGCCAACCTGAGGCCGGGATGTTAGCCCTCGAGCAAAAGTAAGTTTACCGGCTACTTTACCGTCCGAACCGGATCACGTCATGACGTTATGGCGGCAGGAATAGGTAAGGCAAAACAAATCCTTCAAAAACACATTATTATATAGAGCAACCGATATATTATGTTAATTAGCTGCTAAGACTAGTTTAATTAGAGCTGTTGGTTGTAATAGAGGCGGGAAATTTAAATGCCAGTGTTTCCGCTTCCATTTGTTTTCATCTAAGGACAAAAATGTTTTTTACCAATTCATTAAAAATTGTAATAGATTATCACTTTACTGTGTGTGTTTCCTATTCCTACTCGCGTTTTACAAAACAAATCTACAAGTCCAGTATAACCATAATTAATTTCCTCATTTGAGCAACATAATACTGGAAATTAAAAATATCTAATTTTGCATGTTTAAGGGCTTAGGCTTTTAAATTATTTAATTTTAAATGTCAAATAGAAGCTTCATTTATTGACCCAAATATATTCAATAACATTTATCGACAATCAAAATTATACAATACAATAACTTTACTATAAGTACAAGGCACATATTGTATCCGCATAAAATTTGCTCCAACTAAACAAGGAATTTATTATATTTGATATTTTGCATCTTCGGCGTTTGGTAAGACTTCCAAATATTCATATTTTTAAATGAAGAAACACTTGTACTATTTTACGTATCACTTATAATTTATTATTTTATATATAGCTTACCAGTTTCGCTTATATAGCATCATTAAGGGTAAAACATAAACAGTTTGAGTTATGAGTTTAAGTTTAAGCCCTGATGATGCTGTCATAAGCGAAACCGGTGGGCTATTTACAAAATAATAAAGTATAAGTGATACGTAAAACAGTACAAGTGTTTCTTCATTTAAAAATATGGAGGAATTTATTCGTGAAGCCCGGGCACTTATATTTGAAAAATTACAAAAGTAGCACGGATGGGTCCATAAAAAAGAAAGCGTGTACAGGTACAGTAATTTAAAATAAAGCTAAGAAGTGGCAAAATTGTTATTTAAATCATTATAGTGTTTTGAAGTTGTTGAGGAAATGCAGAAACTGGTTCTCCGTCCTTGCTCTTTTGTAACAATATCCGGATAATTTATAATTAATTAGTCGTTGCTTTAGAGCGATCACTATCTGTGGACGTATAATAAACCTGTAGGTAGAATTATACACAACGTTAACGAACGTCGTGTAAAAAAACTATATTACACCCATAATTAAGAACTAAATACATTAATACGCTAGCAGGATTAAAAACTGATTTTATCTGTAAAAATGAGGTCAAGAATATTTTTAAGGTTTTCATGTTTATATGGTATTTTAATAAATAATAAAATCTTGTGTTTATATGGTACTTTAATAAATAATAAAATTACAATTTCGAATTCCATTTCACAAAAGTCAATAGAACACATCTGGTGACTTAAATATATAGAATACTAGCTGCGCCCCGCGGTTTCACCCGCGTAAGTCCCAATCCCGCGGGAACTCCGGGATAAAAAGTAGCCTATATGTTATTCTGGGTCTTCAGCTACCTACATACCAAATTTCATCGTAATCGGCTTTGTAGTTTTTGCGTGAAAGAGTAACAAACATCCATACATCCATACATACATACTTTCGCATTTATAATATTAATAGGACTAGCGGCCCGCCCCGGCTTCGAACGGGTATAAAGTATAGATATGAACCCTCCTCTTCAATAACTTTATCTATTAAAAAAACGCACTCAAATCCGTTGCGTAGTTTTAAAGATTTAAGCATACAAAGGGACAGGGACGGAGGAAGGGATTTTGTTTTATACTATGTAGTGATTATAAAAAACAATTAGGTCTGTAGGTACACGAGTTGGCAACGCAGGCGTAGTTCTGCTACATTTTTAATGTAATTTTAGTAAAAAAATTAGTCAATCATCACTTAATATGCCCACAAAATTTCATGAGAATTTGTCAAGCCATTTCGGAGGAGTTCAATCACGCACACCGTGACATGAGAATTTTATATTGAGACTAGCTGAGCCCCGCGGTTTCACCCGCGTAAGTCCCAATCCCGCGGGAACTCCGGGATAAAAAGTAGCCTATATGTTATTCTGGGTCTTCAGCTACCTACATACCAAATTTCATCGTAATCGGCTTTGTAGTTTTTGCGTGAAAGAGTAACAAACATCCATACATCCATACAGCTATACATACAAACTTTCGCATTTATAATATTAATAGGATTGAAGATATTCTATAGTTATTAGATATAATTCGGGATATTAGGTGTCATATTAAAGATTGACCAATTTTGATATGATATGAAATGATAATGATGAAACAAATGTAATTAATTCTTTTTAGAGATTGGAACGTCAAATATAGGTTTTTTATAAAAGTTTATATTTTTTTCTATTGAGCCAAATTTATTGACCGTGAGGACGATACGGCATACTTTGGGACCTATAGAACCTTAAAGAAAAATCATCACACCGCATTTATTTTAACACAAAAAAGCTAAACCGTCAGCATTTCAAAATTAATATATGCATTGGTGTAAACATTTTGCCCCGTGTTGGTCCAGTCTCCTTTGTAGAACAAACCATCTGCCTTCCTATGCCAGGCAGCTCGTAAAAGGCGAGCATAGGCTTACCGTCACTAACACCGTGACATCTGACTAGGTGGTAGAGTTTCGCAGCGACTTACCCGGATTGGTACCACCGCCTTACCTATTCCTGCGCCATAACGTCATGACGTGTTCCGGTTCGGAGGGTAAGGTAGCCGGTAAACTTACTCTTGCTCGAGGTCTAACATCCTGACCTCAGGTTGGCAACGCACCATTACCACCTTTGGTGTCTCAAGGCGGCGTAAATTTCTTACCATCAGGAAATACGTCTGCTTGTTTGCCCTCCTATAACATTAAAAAAAAAGTTACTCATAATATGTGATAGTCAATACTAGGTATCTAGAGCGAAACAGCTGACACTTTGATTGATGTTGGATGTACATGATGCATTTGATACCATTGTAATAGTATACTGACAACGACCCGTAACTACTTACGAGTGATAGTTTTTTTCAATTTATCCGGTATATGTATCATAGAAGAAATAACTTAGATGATTTTTTCTATAAATTTTAAAGAAAGAAAAAATTTCGCCCCAGACAGGATTTGAACCTGTAACCTTTCGTCTCCAGCCGACGAATGCTCTAACCAATTGAGCTACTGAGGATTCAAGTCCCGTGGCGAAATTTTTAATTCCTTTCCAACCCGTTAACGCGGGTAGTTATGTCCTATAGATACACAATTCTGAGTACCTACCAAATGAGTTCATCACAGATGAAATTCACATTTTTAGAATGGACATAACTTTCGTTTCTTGCATCGTATTTTTATTTTTTTAGCACTTGCCCTGTGCGTGGGATAAATTTCTATAAATTTTAAAAAAAGAAAAAATTTCGCCCCAGACAGGATTTGAACCTGTAACCTTTCGTCTCAAGCCGACGAATGCTCTAACCAATTGAGCTACTGATGATATGAACTTAGATGATATTTCAAATTCGAAATATCTCATTTAGCAGATTATAATAATTTTACTATTAGATATTAGCATCGTTCGACCGCCGTTTGGTCGAGTGTCTGGCGTACACGCCTAACCACACTGACCCACACCGAGGCTTGGGTTAAATTTCCGACGGGGGCAGGAATTTGTAAAAAGTATCTTCACGCCCATATCCCCGAAGATGTAGGCAGAGGCACAACCAGGGAACATTTAGATGATGAACATTTAGATGTCTGCATTTCCGGGTCTGGGTGTTAATTAAATTTATTCTGGTATATATTTAAGTATTTCTATGTATTAGTATTGTTGACTAACACCCATAACACAAGCATATAATTTGCTTACTTTAGGGTTAGACTCAATTTGTGTTACTTGTCCAGGGATATTTATAATTTGTTGTTTGTAAAAGTAAAATATGACTTGTCTAAATAAATTATCTTTACACCCATATCCCCGAAGATGTAGGCAGAGGCACAACCAGGGCACCCACGACCAGCTGAAGATACTAAGTCCCACAATGTGATAGGTGGCAAGCCTATCGCCAACCGGTCGCATATCTTATCCCGAGCAACATTTTTTTATTAGAAAATTGGAAAAACCCTTTTTGTTACCCGACCCGAGAATACAACCCGGGACCTCATGCAGTCAAGTCCAACAACTGAACTCCTAGACCACTTGACTAAATATTCTTTAACTATTAGTAAGAACAAAGGCGCGAAAACATATTTCATAAAAATAATTACGCTAATGCTAGTTCCTGATACAAAAGCAATCCCGTAAGAGTACGCGAGACGTACAAGTCAACAAAGCCGACATTACCGCAGATCGGTGATTGCTTGTCACATTTAATTAAAATAACAAGCATCGATCAAACACATCAGATTTAATTGGCCGCGAGCGGCAGTATTAATTACACCAATTATTTGTAGCATTCATAAATAATAATAATTTATTAGCCGTAACATTTGTCAAAAGCCGCGCTCATACGATGAGCTAATCGACTATCACCGCTAATTGCCCCCTACACCCCCCACTCCCCCCACCACGGGGGTCGGCCCGGAGCCGCCCGCTAACTAATTAGATAAGTTTGCAACTCAACTGTACTTCTGGTGCCCTGGTACTCTACCGGTAAGCATCAATCTTTTTAATTAAATATTTTTTGTTACTGTGACTTGATTAGACATTCTATTCTTTATATTCAGACTAAACTAATTAATCCATAAGAGAAATGTTTGTACAGTGTACAAAAATAACCAAGAAATCCCCCGTGTTGGTCCGGGCTCCTTTGTAGAATAGACCATCTGCCTTCCTTGCCAGGCAGCTCGTAAACGGCGAGCAAAAGCTCACTGTCACTAACACCGTGAATTCCGACTAGAGACTAGGGTAGAGTTTAGCAGCGACTCGCCCGGATTGGTACCACCGCCTTACCTATTCCTGCCGCCATAACGACATGACGTGTTCCGGTTCGGAGGGTAAGGTAGCCGGTAAACTTACTTTTGCTCGAGGCCTAACATTCCGGCCCCAGGTTGGCAACGCACCATTACCACCTTTTGTGTCTCTAAGCGGCGTGAATTTCTTACCATCAGGAAATCAGTCTGCTTGTTTGCCTTCCAATATCATAAAAAAAAAGAAAAGATACTTAGTGTAACCTATTTAAAGTATCTTTTTTTAATTATTTAGCGGTGTCCCCACTAATCTAAATTTAAGTAAAATGATAAATTATGTAATAACAACACTATACATATATTTAAAATACATTCGGATTTTCGAAGCTTGACGAATATAGCCGAAGCGCATAATTTAAGATTTAAGAGTCAGCATACTAATGGAACAATTGGGTGACCACTATAGGCACCTCCTTTTTAAGAAGATAGTTAAAAGAGGTATACTGCATTACAACTGTTTCTGGACTATTGACAGACACTTGCACGTTCCTGGGTTAACCATTTAACTCTGAATTAGTGTCTAACTAGGGTTAGGTCACTTCAAACTTAACAGAATAATTCATAATTAAATTGAACCAAAGAACGAGCTAGCGGCAAATTAACATACCTAACCAATATACCGTCTTCCCACAGTGGAACGATTCCTTTATCTCATTCGTCATAATACAAAAATAATTACTTTTAGGTGTAACAAGTTTGTAAGCTCAAAGCCAAATTTGGCACATATTCAGCTTCTGATAAAAATATTTAAAAAAAACTTGGTCAGATCCGGATTCAAACGTACAATCCAATGTCTCAGTACCTACAGTTACTAATGAGATGGTTACAAATTATCTAAGTTACCTTGAGTTTTTAATTAGCTTCAATTATTTTCTTCAATATTTATTCCTTCATCCTCATTAACCACTAATTGGCCAATCATCTTAATAGTCTAATTGCTGCGGCGTTGGTGCGGACACGAGCTCAAGTAAATAATATTTTAAATTGAACCAATTACATAAATATATGTTTTCTGGAGTAGATAACTTGTTTCGGACCGGTTATATTCTCAGTAAATCGATTACAAGCGTACTATGTATATAGTCCACTATCCTCTCGATATCTCGACCAAAGTTTAATCAGCTATCTAGTAGTAAATGATTGTTCCGCCAAAATAATCTACACCCGACACAAACATATAGACAGACATCAGATTCGGAAATGAAATGAAATTTATTTATTTGCGGAATATGTACTCGTACGTTTAAAAGTTGTAACATAATACTTATTCTTACCAACATATTCTACCACATTGTAGTGTGTAAGTAGTTAGATATTTAACTTAATTAAATATATTGTAGTTTTATTTTTGTAGTTTTAATTTTACATATAAATTCGTTAAAATATACTTACCACTACGCTAGCACTTATTATTTAAAACAAAAATTATAACGATCGAGTTTTACCCTATCTACCACACACTACCACCGTTTTCAAACCTAGCCAGTCAGGAGAAGAAACGGATAAACAACCTTCTAGACCACGCGCGTGCACGCGTACAAGAGTAACTGTGGATGACGACTTTGTTTTTAACCCAACACCGGATCGGAATCGCAACCTGAGATAATCCAGCAAAACTTAACGGGCTTGTCTTTAATATTTTATAGATCATTAGCTGTGTCCGCGTGGTTATTGGTCCCTTTATCCCTATTTTTTTTGGGATAAAACTATCCTATGTGTTAATCCAAGTTACCCTCTGTGTGTGCCAAATTTCATGAAAATCGGCTAAGAAGTTTTTACGTGAAAGAGTAACAAACCAACATACAAACTTGCGCATTTATAATATTAGTGGTATCGTAAAAAAAAATTAATTTAACCATTACTTTAAATTATTTTACCTACTCCCAGTTATCGTTTATGAAATTATTAAAAGTAGCTTTTTCGATATTCAAGAATCACACAGTAATATATTATGTAAATCATATCTTATATATATAAAAATCTTGTGTCACGATGTATGTTGTCAATAAACTCCAAAACTACTGAACCGATTTCAATCAAATTTCACATGTACCCGTATTTTGGTTTAACTTAAAAGATAGGATAGTTAACATCTCAATTTACCGCCGCGAAGCCGCGGGTAACAGCTAGTATCTTATAATATAATAACCACCAACCGAACATGGGTACTTATTAATAGTTTGTTCACAATCAAACAGTTGGACAGATTTGGTTATAATACAATTACTGTACCTATAATGTGGCCTATACATATTTTGAAAGTAGTTATTTTGATATTCAAAAATAAAAACATTAATATATATAATAAGTATCTTATATAATAACTACCAAACAAACATACATAACAGTGAAAAAAAGAAACGTCCTTATCCCCGAAGAGGTAGGTAGAGGCACAACCAGGGCACCCACGACTAGCCGAAGACACTAGGTCCCACAATGTGATAGGTGGCAAGCCTATCGCCAACTAGGCACATATCCAATCCCGAGCAACGTTTTTTTTATTAGAAAATTGGAGAAACCCAATTATCTTTTTGTTGCCCAACCCAGGAATCGAACCCGGGACCTCATGCAGTCAAGTCCAACACCCGGACCGCTCGACAACAGAGGCGACTATTTTCAAAAGTAGTTATTTAGATATCCAAGATACATAATATATTAATACATTATCATTAATATATTATGTAACTGTCTTATATAATAACTACCAAACGAACATACAAAATAGTTTTTGTTTATTCTTAAACAGCTGGACAGATTTGGTACTTGTTCATATCGGATACAATATTAAAATTATAAACGGGCTACGTTTTGCTTCGACAGCTCTAGTATTTTTGCGGTAGAGCGAAAAACTTCGAAAACCGCGGAAATCCTTCGCAAATATAAGCTTAAAATCGGAAGATAATACGCGTCACTACCAACGACTAACACGCCATGTTATCTTTCAAATAAAACAAGCTCAAACCTATTACAGATCAGTATTGGACGATATATCAAGTTACAATAGCTTATTGTCCATCGGTCAGCCTGATTAAATAAATAAAGGGTTGCCGAGTGGCTCGCAGAGATCTTATCACATTTATAGACCCTACGTCCACGCTGAAGTGACTTCTCTATCCATTACCATAAGAACTGGATATCTGTGATCGAAATGTCTAATCCGTGCCAGTGATTCCGATTGTTTTTGGCTACGTCTCGTGGCCCATGCGTCTCGTTACTGCGACTGAGATGGATGATAGTGGTAGCACTTCGGGCCCTTTCTTTGCAGTTCATCACCAGGATGCGTGAGCTTGAATAATTGTTATCAACAAGCTTTGACGTTCATATATTCCATACTACAAATTCGTTGCAAAAGGTTTAAAAAAAAGCCGAAAAAGTAATATTACTCCGAGTTCTTCCTTTACAAATATGGCTTTCGATCGTTTTTCACGACTACTTTGCCAATGTCAAGTTAGCTAATTCTTATACAATGTCATTCATTAGTCAATATGTACAAAGTCATGTCAGGTCTTGAGTAAAGCGATGGATTCGTTACTCAAGCTCATCTAGTGAGATTTGACGGAGGAAAAAGACGATACACAATTTCTTTATGATTACTTCATTTGTGCATTTTCACTGAACAAAATTAATCTATTTCCCACCAAAATTAACCAATTTCACTTAATGTAAACACGAAATTTAATAATAATAAAGGGACCGTTCATAAAATACGTTCGCATACAAGGGGGGGGAGGGGTTTGGCAGAGCGTGACAAGATGTGACAAGGGGG
>NJDD01001698.1:13205-24295 GCA_002245505.1 Calephelis nemesis | reverse complement strand
TAGGTATAGGTCTAGCACTGCCCGTCTAGAGTTACCAGGTCGCCGCCATACCTAACGGCCGGGCAGGCCAGAGATTTGTTGGTTTTTATAACTTAGTTTTAAAAAGAATGTAAACCGCAGATTTTTTAATTATCTATACTATAAAAATGAATCGCTACATGTGTTGGTAAGCGCGTAACTTACAAACGACTGGACCGATTTTGCTGATTCTTTTTTTATTGTAATAGTTATTATCAGAAGAAGGTACTTCTGACGATTATAACCGGAAAAGTTGCAGGGAATAAGGGAAAAAAATATTTTATTATTTCATCTATATTTTTTCCCTATACTGAACGGGTGGGACGAAGTTCACCGGTACAGCTAGTTTACCATAAATCTTCTCAGATTCTAATTAAATCAAAGCTTCATTTGCGCGAATTCCGAGATATAAAAAGTCTGAGCCGCCCACCGTTAATTTTTGGTCGGACAGTCAAACAAAATGCCTAAGTACGTCCGACTTTATTCAGCAACCCTATGCCCTTCAACGGGGCTCAGACTTTGTGATAGATGTATTCGTGTAATTTGTCCAAACATATTGTGTAAAATTTATAACATAAAAATTAAACACCAAAAACTAAAAAAGGAAAAAAACAATTGAAATTAAATATATTAAAAAAAATTTTCCTCTGTAAAAAAAAAATCAAGTTTAATTAGAGGACTTGGTAAATAACATTTTTAATGAAAACACACATTCGGTCGGTGTCCGGTGACGACCGTTAGGGTGGTGTGTCCAGGGTAAAGGGCCGGCAGTAATTGGACGACAGCCGGATGCAGCGCACTCACAGGTGCTCGGCACTGCATGGCGCCCTCTTGCGGGTTTGCAGGAAATACCGGCCAATTTGAATTTCTTGCATAGTCAATCTGTTAATTGCAATTTCGTCATTTTTTAAAAATCATTTACGTATTATAATAATAATGAATATTTCTGGACAAGTTACACAAATTGAATCTAACCCCAAAGTAGCAAATTATATGCTTGTGTTATGGGTGTTAGTCAACGATATTAATACATAAAAATACCTAATTAGATACCAGAATAAATATAATAAACATCCAGACCCGGAAATGCAGAGATCTAGACCTTGTTATGTCAATTTTCATAGAATTCTGTATATTTCACAGAATACATATATTTTTTATAGGTGGCAAGCTTATCGCCAACCGGGCACATGTCCAATCCTGGGCAACATTATTTTTATTAGAAAATGGAAAATACGCATTTACCCATTTTCGACCAGGGGATCGAACCCGCGACCCCAAAAAGTTAAGTCCGACGCCAGACCGCTAGACCACAGAGTTGATTAGATGCTTGCCTATAAGTCATCGTCAAAAAGAAAAATTCGTATTTTATAATACAACTAACTGCCCGTTCCGGCTTCGCTCGGATGGTAATTTTTGTACCATAAATTGATATTTTTGCTATCCTATCTCTCAAGTTGGGTCGAACTGCACATGGCGTGCGAATTTTATTATAATCGGTTAAGTGGTTTAGGAGTCCATTGAGGACAAACATTGTGACACGAGATTTATATATATTAAAATAAGTAAATGCGTTAGCGACATCTAGTGACATACAGTCGCATTTTTTATGATAATGGAAGGCAAACAAGCAGACGGATTTCCTGATAGTAAGAGATTCACGCCGCCTAGAGACACCAAATGTGGTAATGGTGCGTTGCTAACCTGAGGCCGGGGTGTTAGGCCTCGAGCAAAAGTAAGTTTACCGGCTAACTTACTCTCCGAACCGTAACACGTAAACAATACATGCTCTATGTGAATTAAATATAATATTCTTATTCATAACTTAACAAGAGTAATACCTAGTTATTAATTCGCATGCCATTATACCCAACTATTTAAACTACAAATAAGCGCGTCGTTACGATCGTTTTGCCCCAATCTCAATAAAATCTACTGGCGAAACTCATTTTTCAACTTCATAAATTCCCCGCCGATACCCGAGGCGGTGCGTATCCACCTTAATGAGGTTGTAAACAACGGTCTAATTAAACTCCTTAATCGCAAAACTCAAACGGTTACCGCTTTTAAAACAAAACCTCGCAATTTTCAGAGCGACCACCGCGTAAATAGCCTTCGTTATATCGGGCCAGCGATCTCGGCTCATTACCTTCGTCCCCCCTCCCTAATTAGACACCCTTGGCTCCCTCCACCTTGCCGTCCGGATTGTTTTCTAATAATTCCTTTATTTTTCGAAAGATTTAACTCTTAATTATCTTTATTCTTCAATGTTTTTAATCTATTAATTAGTTACGAGTTCAGGCCAAATGTAAAAGGTGAGCTCTGTGTATCAAATTAAGTTCTTTCTTTTCTTCTTCAATACCAATTCGTCAAAAAAGTTTTGTCTTTTTCAACAAAAATCATTGCAGAAAAAAATATCAATCTTTGATATTTTTGCATATCATATATTAAATTTTGTGAGTTACTGCCTCTGTGGTCTAGCGGTTCAGTTGTTGGACTTGTCTGCTTGAGGTCCCGGGTTGCTCGGGATTGGAAATGTGCCCGGTTGGCGATAGGCTTACCACCCATCACATTGTGGGACTTAGTGTCTTCGGCTAGTTGTGGGTGCCCCTGGTAGTGCTTGGTTACGTCTTCGGGGATATGGGCGTGAAGATACCTTTTTTTTGCTAATGATACATAGAAATATAAATTAATGTAAGTTTTTGAACCAATACATCGGTTAACGAAATAAAACTAACATTTTTAGAATCAAGTCTTAAAGATGCATTAGGCATTGCATGCAATATATGCCTGTTATTTTAAATATTAGGTTTAAATACACATAAAAATGACGGTTTGAATATGGCTTCGAAATTTAAAGCATAACTTTCAATTAATAATGCAAATAAAATAATGCGAAGGCTTTTTTCTTCTATCAAAAAAATACAAGTTCCAACTCTCCGTGTTGGTCCGGGCTCCTTTGCAGAATAGACCATCTGCCTTTCTTGCCAGGCAGCTCATAAAAGGCGAGCATAGGCTTATCGTCGCTAACACCGTGACATCTGACTAGGTGGTAGAGTTTCGCAGCGACTCGCCCGGATTGGTACCACCGCCTTACCTATTCCTGCCGCCATAACGTCATGACGTGTTCCGGTTCGGAGGGTAAGGTAGCCGGTAAACTTACTTTTGCTCGAGGCCTAACATCCTGACCTCAGGTTGGCAACGCATCATTAACATCTTTGGTGTCTCTAGGCGGCGTGAATTTCTTACCATCAGGAAATCCGCCTGCTTGTTTGCCTTTCTATAACATTAAAAAAAACTTTCACATTATTATTATAAAAAAATTAAAATAGATTGAATGTTTAATTATATAACTGAATTTTAAGAACCCCTCCCTCCACCTAGTTCCGTAAGGGAAATTAGACCATAATCTGGTTTATATATAACTATGGCATTTGTAAAAGATAACATCTCTAAAGTAATCTAATAACCTATGTGACTTAATTTTAAGGAGTAGCGACATCGAAAAAATTCAGAAGTTATAATATTTAAAACAAGCTACTCGTAGGAGCTACAATCAAACAAATTGCACCAAAGTAACTAGTGGTCGCCCGTTGGTCGAAATTCGACTATAATAAATTTTAATAGCTTGTTGATAAGAACGCCATCTTCATTTCTCAAGACCAACTACTTTGTTTCCAAACTTTTTAGTGCGCCATCTGTGATCTTTTATCGTTATCATCATTATATTTTTTTGTGTGCGTCAAATGCATGGTAGTGTGGGTAATGTTTTATTGATTTATTTAATGTAAGGTACATTAGCATAAGTACATAAGCATTATCATTGAAAAATATTAGCGTTCTGCACTTCTCCTACAGATAAATAAGTGTGCCAAATTTGATGCTCCTCCGTTCGCGCAATTTTTGTAAAAAGGGGTCCAAAGTTTTGGCATCACGTATTAATATATAGATTAAGTAGCCTTTGTGTTCAGTGTTAAGACAAAAATGGTAACCAACCAAAGTTATGCACATTTTAAAAGACAATCTTAACGACTAAAGCTTCATGGCTTCCATTTTATTCTGGAAGGTAATTTAGTTGGAAAATGAAATATTGGGAATCGGATAACATCATTAATACAAATTATTGTGTTCATTAAATTGAACTCTAATGAACACTAACCTTTTAGGAGAGTTATACGGTAATTAGATAACGTTGATTATTATTGTTATTGACATAATGTATAGTTTTATTTGGATTGTACATAATACACGAATTAATCTAAAACTGAATGGAATATTAAATATTTGTTGGGTGTTAATTTGTTGATGTATAATAAAGTAAAAGTAATATTCAATCTGCCTAACAAAACTGATTAGTTTTTGTTAAAATGTGACCACGTTTATGATTTTTGGGCAAAACTCAAGCGGCTACCGATTAACTTTTGCAGGAAGGAATTAAATGTTATTTTTAATTCCTATATAAAAAAATAGGTTTATTGTTTATATTATTTCGTTCGGCGTAATGTAAAACATAGAGTAAGGTATCTTCACGCAAATATGCCCGAAGAAGTAGGCAGAGGCACAACTAGGACCTACAACAACACATCATTGACTAAAACTCTTACATCTGGTCTGGTTACGTCTCTTTCAAATACCATTACTTTCGTATTTTACAGAATACTAGCTGTAGCCTACGGCGTTGCCCGCTTGGTTATTGGTACCACAGGGTCATTTTTTTGGGATGAAAACTACCCTATGTGTTTATCCAAGTTATCATCTACGTGTATCCCAAATTTAATGAAAATCGGTTCAGCAGTTTTTGCGTAAAGGAGTAAGAAACAAATATAAAAATTTTCACATTTACAATAGTAATAGGATTATAGGTATATAAACTCAGGTATATAGTCTTCAAAGTGTAAGACACAGTCACAGGACATTTACGGCCAATGTTAATAATGTATCTCTAAAGATGGATTTTAAGCAATCTAGATAGCTGCGTATCCACCGGCCTATCCCATACCTAATTGCCATATTTATCCTGTCCATCTGTTATTGGCAAGCGATAACATAAAAATGGATCAAAATATCAATCTTGGACAGCAAGTTTTGGATTAAGATTGATTATTAATATGAGCCGTTAAAGAATAAGGAATGTGTTAAATACCCAAACGTTAAGGGTAAGACCGTTATAATACACGGATATTTAAAATCTCCTTCTGTTTTTTTTTTCATAATTTAGTTTAAAATTGGAGATTGAATTGATTAAACTGATTGAAAAATTTAAAGAATTGCATTCGAGAACTCCATAAGAAGTCCCTAGTCACGTGTCTGTCTTTGACCCAGTGCGCAGTCTCGGCCCAACAAAGAGTTTTTCCCCGTAATAGACATCCCGTTGACATCGTTAACGTATCGCCGAAGTTAGCCGCGCAGTTATTCGCAAATGTGACAACAACACAGAGAAAGCCCGCCACAAATGAGAGACCATCTTTCGGGTAAGGCTGGGGATACACCGATATATGTGTCACACTTCAAATTTTATAATTTTATTGTATCACTTTAATAGTGATGGGATTTCAAAAAAAAAAGTATCTTCACGCCCATATCCCCGAAGAGGTAGGCAGAGGTACAACCAAGGCACCCACGACTAGCCGAAGACACTAAGTCCCACAATGTGATAGGTGGCAAGCCTATCGCCAACCGGGCACATTTCCAATCCCGACCAACATTTTTTTTATTAGAAAATTGAAAAAATCCAATTTCTTTTTGTTGGCCGACCCGGGATTCGAACCCGGGACCTCATGCAGTCAAGTCCAACACCCGGACCGCTAGACCACAGAGGCGACACATAAAAAAGACACATAAAAAAGGATTTCACATAAAAATAATACTATGAGGTTAATGGAAGTACTTACGTCGAGTGCCATATTTATCCTATTAATATTAAAAATGCGAAAGTTTGTTTGTTACTCATTCACACAAAAACTGCTGAACCGACTTTCAAGAAATTTGGTACAGGGTATAGCTTGGATTAACACATAGGATATTTTTTATCCCGAAACAAAGTTCCTGTGGGACCACGCGGGCAACAGCTAGTCCTATTAATATTATAAATGCGAAAGTTTGTATGTATGGATGTATAGATGTTTGTTACTCTTTCACGCAAAAACTACAAAGCCGGTTACGATGAAATTTGGTATGTAGGTAGCTGAAGACCCAGAATAACATATAGGCTACTTTTTATCCCGGAGTTCCCGCGGGATTGGGACTTACGCGGGTGAAACCGCGGGGCGCAGCTAGTACTATATATTTTGGACACTAAGTAATACGATGCGTATTTACATTTCCAAAGTATGTTGATGTATTGATGTATGCGGATAGAACAAACCTTACATTTTTTATAAGAACCCATTAGAAGTTTAAAGATAATAAATATTATTATTTTAAACTCTTTACTATCTAGTTTTTTTTATTTTACAAGCTTTAATGGTTTTGTACTATGTGTTGATTTTCCTAGAACAATATTAATGATTGTCAATCATATTAAGCAATCAATTTAATCGACTGTGTATTTAATTTATTTTCATTCAAATGATATGGCCAGATTCAAATAAATATCTTAGCATTTTTAAGAAAATAAAATATTTGCTCTTTATTTTTTTAAAATCCATACATTCCCCGTGTTGGTCCGGGCTCCTTTGCAGAATAGACCATCTGCCTTATATAGCTCGTAAAAGGCGAGCAAAGGCTCACTGTCACTAACACCGTGACATTTGACTAGGTGGTAGAGTTTCGCAGCGACTCGCCCGGATTGGTACCACCGCCTTACCTATTCCTGCCGCCATAACGTCATGACGTGTTCCGGTTCGGAGATCGGGGTGGCCGGTAAACTTACTTTTGCTCGAGGCCTAACATCCTGACCTCAGGTTGGCAACGCACCATTACCATCTTTGGTGTCTCTAGGCGGCGTGAATTTCTTACCATCAGGAAATACGTCTGCTTGTTTGCCTTCCTATGACATAAAAAAAATGTCAAAGACGCTAAGCTGTATTTTAACCTTAAGAAATTTGTTCCTTTTGAAAAGTGCCAAAAAGTGTATGTGTGTCAGCTACGACGCACGATTGGAGTTTACTCCTTACGAAATGTATCTTGCAGCACACATGTCTCCTACGGCAGATTTAGTTAAGTTCATTCTTCTTAAATTAGTATCATGGCAGACATTAGAAATGTGATCCAAATAGTCAGTATTTTGACAGATAGCAACTCCTCCTGCAAAGAGACTACAAAGTATCGCGCAGGAGGAGATCCCGAGAACGAGATACAGTGTGTAATGTATTCCATCTCTTTCTTTTACACGTTCAATCTTACAGATATATATGTTTGTCTCTTTCTATGTAACGCATGAACGCCTCGTGTTACACTTGATTTTACTCCTCACAAAATTTCCCTTATTGGCCTTATAACCTAAATCGTTTCTTAAAGAGTAAACTCCAATAAACTCCAAAAATAAAAATCGAATATCATTAGTGAATAAACACAGTATTAAAAAGTGAGCCCGGTGTGTCTGTAGCATTAGGGTGTATTCTAATCGCGCGTTAGCGTCCCCGTTTTTGCGTTAACGAACAGGTTGCGTTAACGCGTCGTCGGCGGCTCGGGTCCGACGGGGAATTTCGTCTCATTAAAAGTTGTGACCCGCGGAGAAGCCAATTTAGAGGCGACTTCGTCTCTTACTTATTAAGGGTTCATGTATGCTAAAATACGTCAGCAGTATAATGTTTTTTTCATACAAAGCAATCATGGATCTTTGTGACAAAAATACACGAGATTAACATGAATATGCTTTATAAGACTAGTGTTTCCGAAACACGATTCATTTCACTTTTCTCGATAGAGAAAAATCAAAAAGTTAACCCTTTTTAAAAGCAAAACCCAACTGTCTACTTCAATTATGAAAATATCGACACCAGATTTAATATAAACATAGATAAGTACTATACCTAAAAGATAAGTGTTTCAGTTTTTATACTTTTTTTCAAATTATAGTGTCAAAAAAAGTGATTTGTCGCTTAAGACATTTACTTTAGAGCGCAAAATTTAATAGTAATCATGAAACGGGGGAGTGCGGTGATTGGCTCTTGTGGCTGACTAAGTATGGGGCCTTAAGGAACCGAACTCACACTATCACTGTGCTTATTTTCAATATTTGGGAATTTATTTAGAAACTAGCTCTCGTCCGCGAGACAGGGATGGTGTTCCACTAAGCATGGAATTCCACCAAGCTCCGACGATAAGAAGTATATAGAATCTACATAGGGATGGTTTTAGACCAGTGGAACGTTCTTGACTCGTTAGGCAGCGAGGTCGTTAAAAGAGTTTTTCTAGTTTTAATTTATACACAATTTTTTTATGATATTGTAAGGCAAATAAGCAGACGGATTTCCTGATTCTAAGAAATTAACGCCGCCTAGAAACACCAAAGGTGGTGATGGTGCGTTGCCAACCTGAGGCCGGGATATCAGGCCTCGAGCAAAAGTAATTTTACCGGCTACCTTACCCTCCGAACCCGAACACGTCATGACATTACGGCGGCAGGAATAGGTAAGGCGGTGGTACCAATCCGGGCGAGTCGCTGCGAAACTCTACCACCTAGTAAATAAATAATAGTATATCTACATGACTATCAAATTTCATTGAAATTGGTACAGCGGTTTAAAGGTTTTATCGTGTCAAAGCTACTAGATGGATGTTCATAAAATGTATCTCGTAATCATTAGCTTGCTTTCAAAAAAATATAAAATCATGACTTAATTAAAATAATAATTGGAGTAGGATTTTTGCAATTTGCAGCGCTTTAATTATTTTATTGTCTCCTTCAATACGACAAGCAGCTCCTACTTCCTTCACATTGCTCTAAAAAGTTTCTCTTTCTTCCCACTATGAGCATTACTCCCAAATATTTTGTTTCGAAATTATACATATTATTAAAAATGGTGGGGTATTTCCTACTTCAAAAACACGTCTATTTTAAAATCGGATCACAACAAAAGAAAGTAGGTAACTTTTTTAACACTTAACCTGTTATTGCTGCAATATTTCGTTGCCCAATCGACACTTTACCTGCAGTTGCAAATAATTTTCTGCACAGAATCGCGAAATATGAAAAGTAACAAACACATTATCTATATATTAATACTTGGTACCAAAACTTCGGACCTTTTTTTACGAATCTTCATTTCTCAAGACCAACGACTTTGTTTCTAAACTATTTAGTGCGCCATCTGTGATCTTCTATCGTTATCATAAATATATTTGTTTGTTATAATGGATTTCCGCAAAGTAACGCCTGATTCAATAAAATAAAAAAAATGCATTAACGATCCCCGGTTGACGGTATAATATACGGCGGATAGTGTGAATTCAGCTTTAAGAACACACTTCTCTCGGCCCATTTTCATTTTTTACGGGATGTGACCAAGTATGCGTAGGTATATTTGGTATCTAGGGTAAATAGTACAAGTGTGGCCCACCTTTAGTTTATTTTGCCACCTTGTGGCCCTTGCCTGCCAAAAGGTTGCCGACCGCTGCCTATAGGTTATTGAAATTCACTGTTAAACGACATAATAAAGTGACAGAGAAGTTTGATTGTATTTTTACTATTTTATATGTAAGTTCTCTCGATTAGAATACAGAAGTCTATTCATAATTTTACCACAATAACACAAGATACATAAATAAAAAGATTTTGCATTTATATGAGTAATACATTAATGGCTGTGCTCCCCGCGTGGCCAGCCCCACCTGCCCCACCTGCCCCACTCGAATTAGTAAACAAACGTCTTTACGATCAGTTTTACGATGCCCACGATATTTTGGTCTCGCACACGCTCCTTTACGACATAATGAATTTGTTGATGAACTACGTTATGTTGAGATAGCAGCGTCTGGTGACTACCATGGTACAGACTTCACTCTCCTGGTTAGATGGAAAGTATTTTTTTTATGATAATGGAAGGCAAACAAGCAGACGGATTTCCTGATGGTAAGAAATTCACGTCGCCTAGAGTCACGAAACGTGGTAATAGTGCGTTGCCAACCTGAGGCCGGGGTGTTAGGCCTCGAGCAAAAGTAAGTTTACCGGCTACTTTACCCTCCAAACCGGAATATTATTATGGTGGCAGGAATAGGTAAGGCGGTGGTACCAATCCGGGTGAGTCGCTGCGAAACTCTACCACCTAGTCAAACTTCACGGTGTTAGTGACGATCAATTCTAATACATTTATGTTAAAAGATCGCGAACGTGAAGTCTGCTCTCCTAATTATTCTTTTATCATTAGGAGAGCAGACTGCTCGTCAATAACTACCATGAATGTTACTGGTGTCGGATGTTCTTATGGCTGATAAGTTTAACCTCAGGACCTAAAAGAGTTAAGACTTACGACTACCCCATTTTGGACCTGGAGCATACAGTGACAAACACCTGGCAGATACAGATGATCCGTTTAACTTAACCACCGGACCAGTACGAGGAAATACTTCGAGGTTTAGTTATTTACTTTCGGGATTATACCAGTTACATTTTCTTCCACTTCGGAATACGGAATAATAACAGGAACTGCTTCATATTTTTAAAAACCATACATTTAAGTTACATATGAAAACTCACTTTTGATATTTATTCGGTACATTATGCACTACCTGGGTCGTATTAACGAACAGTTGTGTACCCCATTTTAAAATCGCTTTACGGGACACATTTAAATAAACACAGAAAAACATACGTAAAAATCCTAACCCTTGGGCTGTAGTCGGGTAAAATGATATTCTAGTTAAGCGTCATTGTCCCCGCGTCTGACGCTACACTCCCCTAACATCGTTGTTAGCTGTGTACCCATATAGATACATTAAATATTACTAGTAGAGCGACTACTATTTTATTACTATAAATATAAAATATAAATAAATATACATATCCCTGGACAAATCACACGAATTGAATCTAGCCCCAAAGTAAGCAAATTATATGCTTGTGTTATGAGTGTTAGTCAACGATTCTAATACGTAGAAATACTTAAATCGATACCAGAACATATTTAATA
>NJDD01001698.1:2399-12573 GCA_002245505.1 Calephelis nemesis | reverse complement strand
AGGACCCGGACCAGTACGAGGAAATACTTCGAGGTTTAGTTATTTACTATCGTGATTATACCAGTTACATTTTCTTCCACTTCGGAATACGGAATAATAACAGGAATTGCTTCATATTTTTAAAAACCATACATTTAAGTTACATATGAAAACTCACTTTTGATATTTATTCGGTACATTATGCACTACCTGGGTCGTATTAACGAACAGTTGTGTACCCCATTTTAAAATCGCTTTACGGGACACATTTAAATAAACACAGAAAAACATACGTAAAAATCCTAACCCTTGGGCTGTAGTCGGGTAAAATGATATTCTAGTGAAGCGCCATTGTCGAATAAATTTAATAAACACCCAGACCCGGAAATGCAGACATCTAAATGTTCATCACACAAATGCCTGCCCCCGTCGGGAATCGAACCCGAGCCTCGCGTTTGGTCGATGTAGCTAAGCGTGTACGTTAGCCACACGACCAACTATATTTCGTTATTGTGAATTAAAGGTTACTAGTGGTCACCCATTGGTCGAAATTCTACCATAATAAATTTTAATATCTTGTTGATAAGAACACCATCTTCATTTCTCAAGACCAACTACTTTGTTCCAAACTTTTTAGTGCGCCATCTGTGATCTATTATCGTTATCATCAATATATTTGTTTGTGTGTGTCAAATGCATGGTAGTGTGGGTAATGTTTTGTTTATTGATTTAATGTAATTTATAAGCATCATTATTGTAAAATATTAGCGTTCTGCACTTCTCCCACACATCAACTATAAGTGAGCCAAATTTTATGGTCTTGCGTCCTCGCATTTTTTGTAAAAAGGGTCCAAAGTTTTGGCATCACGTATTATTTATTTATTTATTTATTCAAAGTTTATGCACAATAATGTACAAAGGTGGACTTAATGCAGCATGGCATTCTCTACCAGTCAACCTAACTCATTAAGAGAGCTTAGTTGGTTAGTATTAATATATAGATACTACACTGCTCTTGCCTGCAGCTTAGTCCACGCGAAGAAAATTATTTTATAGACACACAAAACAGACTAAATATTGTAATTTGTATTATTATATGTCATACCTTTTCTATTTGTTTATCAAATCTAAGTATTTGTGTCAAACCCTTGAATATTAGGACATCAACGTTAAATAAACAGTACTGTTTACATCAATAGATACTTCAAAATATTACTACCTAAACCAACAGACGTCCTGTCTTAACTATGAATATTTAAATTGGAAAACGGATAGTTATGTCAATCAACTGACAGTTATTTAAACTTTGTATTTTCGTTAAGTTTTGTATTGATTTAGTGATGATTAAAAAATGCATTAATTTAACTCGACACTCTCTGCCTACCTCATAAGGGACTTGGCGTGAAGATATGTACATATGTAACAAAATGTATGCTCATAAAATATGTCCATCACCGGCATACACGCTAGGGCGTCCAGTACTACTATTTAAATTTTGCGCTTCGGCTATATTCGTCAAGCTTCGGAAATCCGAATGCATGTTAAAGAGTTGTTATTACACATGTTAATTATTTCGCTTTAATTTAGATTAGGTCAGTCAATTTAAAAATAAAAGTATAAAGTGTAAAAAGAGTAAAAAGTGTAAAGCCGAAGAACCTATCGAGTAATGGCCGCTTGCTAATTTTCGACAAACTTACAATTATTTTTCTTTTTTAAGAACTTTCTTTTGACTATTATTAACACAACAAAAAAAAACGACGGCTTGCACTCCGGGAGTGTCGACAGAAGTGAAAACTTGAATATTAATTGATTTAATTATCAGTATGAAAGAACTATCATTATACATTCATTTATTGCGCTATCGTACACAAACATGACAACACAAACATTCGCACACGCGCCCTAGCTGTCTTATTCCCGCAAACGCCCTGCGCCGTCTTACGAATTTTCGAACAGGTCACGTGTCCTGACGCGAGTTTAGAAGTTTTTACCTATTCCAAAAAAAGTGCTCGACGCGCTAAAGAAATTTTTACTTCAAAAAACATATACAAAATCTTTCAAATCCGCAATCGAAATAGAAATTAATTATTAGAATCGCCTCTGTGGTCTAGCGGTTCAGTTGTTGGACTTGACTGTATGAGGTCCCGGGTTCGAATCCCGGGTCGGGCAACAAAAAGAAAAATGGGTTTTTCCAATTTTCTAATAAAAGAATGTTGCTCGGGATAGGATATGTGCCCGGTTAGCGATAGGCTTTTGCCACCTATCACATTGAGGGACTTAGTGTCTTCGGCTAGTTGTGGGTGCCCTGGTTGTGCCTCTGTCTACTTCTGTGGGGATATGGGCGTGAAGATACTTTTTGTTTAATTATTAGAAATAGAAATAAATAAATGAATTTTCATAGATCCAAATAATATCTAACACTACGACTGCAATCTAAAACTCATCTTAGTCAATGCAATTAATTTATTCCAGCTCTCTAGTAAGATTTTAAAACATGTTAGGCATCACACAAAAGCAGGCGCATAGAACATAATTAACGACTATGAAGTCACAAAACTTGAAGATTAATTAAAACAACTTAGAGAACGCTCCATAGTTTCATAACTATGTTTTATGTGAACAAACATAAAAACATATAAAGATACAACATAATTCCCGCCATTATGTCGGAAACGTGGAACCATTAAAATTTAATTAAAACATTAATGATAATGTGTCGAAACGATTTATTCAACTTTAATTTCCTTATACAAATAAACAAACAGCTTTTCTGTTAATAATGAACATAAATACCAATTTAAGCTGCCAGCGGAATTAAATTATCATCTAGAGAGAGATAAACATAAATTACCATATTGGATATTTCAAAATAGTCACTTCGTCATACAGATAGCAAATAAATAAATTCAGATAAAAATGGCATAATATCTGACTTATGTTTTATGAGGTGTTTGTTTTATGAGGTCTCCCCCGTGTTGGTCCGGGCTCCTTTGTAGAATAGACCATCTGCCTTCCTGTGCCAGGTAGCTCGTAAAAGGCGAGCATAGGCTTGCCGTCACTAACACCGTGACATCTGACTAGGTGGTAGAGTTTCGCAGCGACTCACCCGGATCGGTACCACCGCCTTACCTATTCCTGGCGCCATAAGGTCCCGACGTGTTCCGGTTCGGAGGGTAAGGTAGCCGGTAAACTTACTTTTGCTCGAGGCCTAACATCCCGGCCTCAGGTTGGCAACGCACCGTTACCACCTTTGGTGTCTCTAGGCGGCGGGAATTTCTTACCATCAGGAAATCCGTATGCTTGTTTGCCTTCCAATGTCATAAAAAAATAAAAAAAAATGAGGCTATTGATATTATGATATAGTGTCTGGTTATTACCATAAATATGGAGTATTTTTTAATTAATCGTAGCTGTCAATTTATGTATAACAAAATACGTATTATTTTTATCTCTGGACAACTCACACAAATTGAATCTAACTTCCAAGTAAGCAAATTATATGCTTGTGTTATGGGTGTTAGTCAACGATACTAATACAAAGAAATACTTAAATATATACTAGAATAAATTTAATAAACACCCAAACCCGGAAATACGGACATCTAAATGTTCAACACAAATGCCTGCCCCCATCTGGAATCGAACCAGAGCCTCGCGGCTGTGTTATGCGATTGCTCGGCCAGTCATTGCTGGAGTTTGGTGGTTCTTTTTTTTCATGATAGGTCATGATTCAGAAGTGATCCCATTAAAATTTGAGGTTGATTTGACTAGAAGTTTTGGATTATAATTTTTTTTTATGTTATAGGAAGGCAAACAAGCAGAGGGATTTCTTGATGGTAACAAATTCACGCCGCCTAGAGACGCCAAAGATGGTAATGGTGCGTTGCCAACCTATGGTCAGGATGTCAGGCCTCGAGCAAAAGTAAGTTTACCGGCTACGACGTTAACGACCGGTCATGACGTTATGATGGCAGGAATAGGTAAGGCGGTGGTACCAATCCGGGCGAGTCGCTGCGAAATTCTACCACCTAGTCAGATGTCACGGTGTTAGTGATGATAAGCATATGCTCGCCTTTTACAAGCTGCCTGGCAAGAAAGGCAGATAGTCTATTCTCCAAAGGAGCCCGGACCAACACGGGGGAAATGCAAGTGAAGTCGGTTATTTGTAGTTTTACTGAGGTAAAATTTTTAGGTATAAGGGCTTTCTCAAGCTATCTCTTCTCTGCAGCTTTACCCGCTTTTAATTTAGATTAGGTACCAGTGTGTCTCATTTAGTCGGGATCTGCTCAGATGTTGAGGTGTGATTGCACAAACATGCACACAAACATAAATACAAATACAAAAACATATACATAACAACATTTATAATATTACTTTGTACGATTCTGCAAAAAAAATAACAGCTCATTCAACCAGACCCTGATTCGATTTCCGACAGGGTCAGTCATTTCTCTTATGAACACAGGACTGTAATTTATGTTTGATTCTGTGACTAAAAGAAGCATATTATTTGCATACTTTTAAGCCAGATATCATGCAACTAGTATAACTAATAAACAAACATTTTCAGAATTCCAGGGCATCCAAATTACATTCCAAGTATTTATATATATTTTCATGACTATACAACTCCATAACACAGCTTGGTTAATATATTTGATATTTTCCATCGTCGGCGCTTGGTAAAACTTCCAAATATGTATTCATATTTTTAAATGACATGGACATTTATTATTTTTTCTTTTATTCAACTGACTTAAGCATAAATAATTAAGTTTTACTTAAGTACAAACAGCAAAATAAATTTGGTAATTAATTAATGAAATAGAGGTAATTAACATGTTATTTATTATTGTTTCCTCAAATTGTATTGATTTCCCGATTCAGTGGGGAAAAAATCAATAGCTTGCAGCAACCCCATTGTATAACGCATTAAAGTTTCTTTGTATCTACCCACTATGAAATGAATTTATGTTTATTATTCAAAAATATTGTTCAGTAATTTAAGTTCTAGCCCTGACGATGCTGTCAAAAGCGAAACCGGTAGGCTATTTATAAAATAATAAAGTATAAGTGATACGTAAAACAGTACAAGTGTTTCTTCATTTAAAAATATGAACAGTTTGGTTAATTTTAGTATTAAAAAAAGCGACTGTTTATGCTGACGTTACTTTGATATAAGTCATAGCAAGTTAAGAGAGCAGAAGCCCGCGACGTATAGTCATGCGAGGTTAATACATGAGGTTAATTAAGATCACAGGCGGCATCCGTAACTAGGTGATGCCGGCGCTCGCCGAGCTTCCGAGTGCCTGCCTTAATTGATACGTGTTAAGGTGTTTAGTAATATAAAAAATAAATGCAGCTGATCACTGAATCGCGCTTGTAAGTGTTTATTCTGTTCAGATATATCTAGTCCATTCCAATGTTTTGTATATAAATAGTTTCCATGGACCGTGGCAAAGAGTAAAGTAACCGTCTATGGTAAAGGGGTAGACGTTGATTTTAGACACCTGGCTTTACGTGTTCTTTGCTAATTGTGACCACGTGTGTAACACACTTTTTTGTAGTAAGCACTTGTATTTAACCACTTTACACTTTATTTAATAGACTGTTTTAGTTGAACGTTAAACTAAAACATTTTATCTTTAGTTTCAAAGCCCTGATGATGCTGAAAACAGTAAAACCGGTTGGCTGAAGAGTAACGTAAAATATTAAATAAAGTTTATAGAGGATAAGTACAATTGTTAACTACAAAAACGTGTGTATACAATGGAATTCCACCAAGTGCCGACGATAGCAAGTATAGATTCTACGTATGTAACAACTAGTGACGTGGGAGTTGTCTCCGGTTTTGAGTTGTGTGATTTTGCAAACGGTTTTCTTTTTATTTCTGGAGCTGGTGGATTATCTTGTCACCAATTCCTATCCACCAGACAGTTACTTGGGAAACTAATTGATTGTTTCTTATTGTAATAAAATAAGCAATAAATATCCCTCAACAAGCTACATAAATTGCACATAACCCCAAAGTAAGCAAGATATATACCACTACTATTTAAATTTAGCGCTTCGGCTTTTTCCTCTTTACTTTTTACTCTTTTTAAACACTTTATACTTCTATTTTAAATTGGCTGACCTAATTTAAATTTAAGCAAAACCATTAATTAAATATATATATAACAACAACTCTATATCTTTAAATTACATTCGGACTTCCGAAGCTTGACGAATGTATTCGAATTTTAATAGTACTACTATACTTATGTTATGGGTGTTAGTCAACGATTTTAATACATATACATAGACTTGGATATGCAAACATTTAAATATTTATCACACAAATGCTTGCCCCGTAGGAATCGAACCGGAGCCTCACGGTTACTTTGTGGAGTTAGGCACGTCTGCTTATCCCCAGAACCAACGAGTTGGTCAATACTGGAATATTATTTGGATATTAAATACATACTTTAAACTTTTTTCTTATGTACGGTAACACTGCTCTTATTTTTCTTTCAATTCTGTGAGATGCTTATTAATTGTAAGTACTTCGGTTATTTATTACGAAAATATCGCGTTGCCAAAATCACTGTTAATAAACCAGCTGTTAATAAACCAGTGACGTTAAATAATAACAACAGTTATTTAATTTCCGACAGACACAGCCCATGTTTGTGGATCTAGTATTAGCGGATACATTTACATTTGTTAAGATTTCTATATATTAATATGTGATGCAAAAACTTTGGACCCCTTTTTACGGTGGTAGTCAAGGATTATAATATGTACATAGAAAAACTCAAATAGACACCAGAATAAATTTAATAAACATGTAACCTCCTCTTTTTGTCAAAGTCGGTAAGACTTTCGACGAAAAGCGTAACTTTCTCAAATCATCAATCATTAACTTGACATTGAATAGTTACGTTACAGAGTAACGTGACGTTACGTTTCAAGTTACGATATCTAATATATAATTACAAGTTCGGTCCAGCAGAGTCACTTTTCATTTCAAAATTCAAGTTTCCTCATTTAAAGTTTCCGTACAAGTTGTTCACTAATCGGCGAGAAATTTTAGCTTTTTATACTGTATTTAAATAAAGCATCTCAACCATAAAACCGCTCCGTTGGTGGAGGTGTTAGCGTTAAACCTTCCGATCCCTCTCAAGGCCCGGGTTCTAGATATATCTGGATTTGGTTCTCTTTATTTCGATATCTATATATATAAAAGAAAGTGGTGTTAGTTACACTATTTATAACTCAAGAACGGCTACACCGATTAGGCTGAAAATTGGTAGGGAGGTAACTTAAACCGAGAGAGAAGGACATAGGATACTTTTTATCCTGTGCAATTGTGAGGAAACTGGGAAAAACAACATTTTAATTTTTCCCATACAAACTAAACGGGCGGAACGAAGTTCGCGGGAACAGCTAGTTGTTATATATAATTTTAAAAAAAGGATCCCTGAAGAGGTAGGCAGAGGCGCAACCAGGACACCCAGGACTACCCGAAGACACTAACTTCCACAACGTGATACGACACGGCAAGCCTATCGTCCGTCAATCGGGCACATATCGAATCCCAGGCAACGTTATTTATATATATGAAAATTAAAAATACACGTTTTTTAAAGTTTTGTTTGAATTTGTATTTATTTTTATTTACAAGTAATCCCCTGTGGGTTATAGTGTTTTTTTTAATAAATACAACGTTGCCCGGGATTAGACAAGTTCCCGCTTGGCGATAGTTT
The DNA here is from genome assembly GCA_002245505.1 of Calephelis nemesis. Classification (NCBI taxonomy): domain Eukaryota; kingdom Metazoa; phylum Arthropoda; class Insecta; order Lepidoptera; family Riodinidae; genus Calephelis; species Calephelis nemesis. Next base: position 4,846 of record NJDD01001698.1, on the reverse strand, counting down.
TTTTTTTATCGTGCGAGTAAAGAATCATTAACTAACATACATCTGCATACTTTAGGACTAGGTCTATTCTTATGATTTGTCTATGCGTACCTATATATCTATATGTAACTAATACCTTCTTATTAATAAACGTAGACTGACGTGGAAGTAAAATTAAGTTGATATAGTCTGTCTCACATTGTAATAAATACTATAATACCAGGTTGTACTTTGGCGTACTTTACTCCGCGTTTATTAATAAGACGGATAGAGTATGATTTTTGTTTATTGGTAAAAACTAGCTAAGTTATGCAAATTTTCTAAATATTACACCATTTAATATGCAAAATATATTTATAATTACAGCTTCGGTCGAGTAAAGTGACTTCTATTCAAGTTAAAAATTCAAGTTTCCTCATTTAAAAGTTTCTTCCAGCATTCGCACTAATCGGCATAAATTTTTACAAAAATATTAAGTGCTCATCGCCTCTGAGGTCTAGCGGTTCAGGAGTCGAACTTGACTGCAATCGCCAACCGGGCACACATCCAATCCTGAGCAACATTTTTTTATTAGAAAATTGGATAAAACCACCTTTTTTTTGTTGCCCGACCCGAGATTCAAACGCGGGACCTCATAAAGTCAAGTCCAACACCCGAGACTTGGGGTACTTTAATATGTTTATTAATTTGACGGTGTACATATCATCATCATCATCAGCCGGAGGGACGTCCACTGCTGAATATAGGTCTCCCCCAAAGAGCGCCACAAGTCACGATCACCAGCCGCTGGTATCCAGCGACTCCCCACAACCTTGGTCAACCAGATCATCAGTTCACAGGGTGGGAGGTCGTTCACTACGTCCTCGGTGTATGTATGTCGGCCATGCATGCAAATAGATATATGTTATTCAGAAGCGAACAAAAGGCAGTCTAAACTCGGGATCTACGTGCCAAAACTATTATCCACTTCAAATATTAGTAATCCCCATTGTGACAAGTTAAAATTTCCGACTAAATCTCGGCTGTTATTAAAAATTCCTTTGACAATGTCAAATAATGACACGTCACCTCCATGTCATACTTTTGCGCCAAATTTTCTGCAATTTCTTTTTTTTGCCAACGGACGTATCAGGTTTATTTATTAACAAAATTCATCTGTCTACGTAACATACCTCGATATACAATAGACTATATATGAAAGTATTATGGCTGTGATTGCCTTAACCAACTGTGGTGCACTTACATCGTTTTTTCACGATGGTATTCGTTTACGAGGCAGCACGGGCTCAACGCATTGCTGCGCTCCACCCATATCAATTTCAAATAGGTTTCCTATCCTATCCGAATGGCACGGGGAGATTGCGTTTTGATCGTTTTGTGTGTAAAACTGTTGCCCTAAATTAAACGCTTTAATAATAGAATAGAAATAAAACCAGAAATTCAGTTTTGTTGACGGAAGCAGCGGAATGTGAAAACGGTCCGACGGCGGGTGGGTTCGCTTTTAATTTTTTATGATTTAGTCGATCGTAACTGGTACGTGATTGGTGATAGAAGGAAGCCAACAGGGTTGTCAGATCAAATAAAGTTTCCTTCATTTTTTCGGATTTTTCAAAACTATTTAATGTACGTTTCATTTTTTTAAAATAATACCGTAATTACTGGCACCAACAGGTAAGTAGATGTTAACCTTACTTTACTTTACCTTACAGCATAAGAAAATAATTATAAACATATTATCACATATACTGTATTCTTACAGATAATTCCTTTATTGCGAATCTAACCGAAGGTAAACATATTACATATTTTTTAATCTCCTCTGAGGTCTAGCAGTCCGGCGTCGGACTTGTCTTAGTGAGGTTCTGGGTTTGGTCCCCGGGTCAGACAACAAAAAAAATAAAAAAGTGGGTTGCCCGGGATTGGACACGAGCTGGCGATAGGTTTTCCACCTTTCACATATGGTACTTACTGTCTTTGGCTGGTCATGGGACCTTGTTGTACCTCTCCTTATATTTTGTGGGACAAGGGCGTGAAGATATTTTAATTTTTTTTAATAATCTTTTAGATATTTGTGTATTATCACAATCAGCTTGGGTTTTGAATACCCAACATCCTGAGTTCCGTATGCAACAGGCACAGTATTTTCCGATCCGAAAAGTGCAAGGGATTGTTTTTATCGTCCCTTATACCACATTCATTTTAATTTTACCACCAATATTATAAAAGCGAATGGTGTAAAAAGTTGGTAAGGTTGGACAGAAGATACAAAAACTGGAGAACAAAATATATTATGAACAATATACATCGCAAGGATAATTTACAAAGTAGAATAATTAGGTACGCGTACGAAGCCGCAGGTGAGGGCTACCACAGCACAAAACAGAAGTTTAATTAAAACTATAGCTACAAACCTTTATTATAACATTAATGAGTTAATTACTCGGAGTAGACGATAGGTGTATGGACAG
>NJDD01001697.1:41697-101416 GCA_002245505.1 Calephelis nemesis | reverse complement strand
CTCCCACACAAGATATATGTACAATAATGACAAATACAAGAAAGAAGAATGGTCGCCACTGTGGTCTAGCGGTTCAGTTGTTGTCAACAAAAAGAAAATTGGGTTTTTCCAATTTTTCTAGTAAAAATGTTGCTCGGGATTGGATATGTGCCCGGTTGGCGATAGGCTTGCCACCTATCACATTGTGGGACTTAGTGTCTTGCTGTGTCTTGTCTTAGTGTCGTAGTGTCTTGTCTTAGTGTCCTGCTTATGCCTCTGCCTATTTCTTCGGGGATATGGGCGCGAAGATACTACTACAAGAAAGAACATAGAATATTCTCTCCATTACATCTGTATAAAAGACCAATTAGCCTTTCACCAATCGTTATAATTTCATAAAGTCTATGAATTGACAATTTCCTCATGTTCCAAGAAACGCACAAAATGACCATGAATCTAACGTACTTAGATTACTCATAACAAATCATTAACCTATATAATATGTACTCGTAATAATTAATTTGCACTTGACGCAAGTGCTGTGGCCTACTTACTTAGGGTTACCAGTAAAAATAAAAAGTGCACAAAACATGGCAACATTAATAAGCTTGCATTTCTTTTTTAGGTGTGAATTGTTTTAAATAAAAGTTCAAATAAAAAATGTGATTAAGAAAAAATATTTTGTCATAAAAAACGCGAGCTTCTCATATTTTTATATCGAGTCAACTGTTCCCACTATCTGTATTTACAACAGTAATTATTTAAGCGTAGCAAAATTGCTAAAATTCGAATCCGATTTCTGTAAGTTCCATGTAAACAAAAATAAATATTTTCTATTACTTCCCTAGGATTCCATCATCAAATCCAGACTTGGTGACAATATGGTCGTACTGTCAGAAGTACTATCAGAAGTAAGTACCCATTTTTTTCGTTTTTTAGTTTGATTTTTATGTAAACACAAAATACTAATTAATTGTGTGTTAAGTTATTCACTGTTTCGTATTTAAATACCCGTAATATTGGGGTTAAGTTAAGGCATACGACTTATTAACTTTTTAGGTAAACACACACAGAAAATGTACTACCAAAAAAACCAGTATGCGTGAACGTAGGTACTTATATTATCCTTATAAGATGTTTTCCAACAATACTTTTTTCTTACAGGTCTTGTAGTCGTTATAGAGAGGTTCATTATTATATATGTGGTCTATGTGACAGTGCTGAAGTGGTACCTACCTATTAATTACTAGAGGTGTTTTCATCAATTTTCTGAGCCCATTTTTCCGCCTTTTGAGATATTACACTTGGTGCAACTTTCTCTCCGTGCTCAAACCTCAATCAAGTAAGATTTTTAAAATCTAAGCCAAGCGGAAATAGAAAAAAACTATTTTGGAGTTTACTTCTTAGGAAACGATTTGAGTTATAAGGCCCGGTACGGAAATTTTATGAGGAGTAAAATCAAGTGTAACACGAGGCGTTGAGGCGTTACGTAGAAAGAGACAAACATATATATCTGTAGGATTGAACGTGTAAAAGAATGAGATGGAATACATTACACAGCGTATCTCATTCTCGGGCTCTAATACTGCGCGATACTTCGTAGTATCTATCAAAATAGTGGCTATTTGGATCTCACTTCTAATGTCTGCGATGATACTAGTTTAAGAAGAATTAACATAACTAAATCTGCTGTAGGAGACATGTGTGCTGCAAGATACATTTCGTAAGGAGTAAACTCCAATCGTGCTTCGTAGTTTGTAAAGCCCGGTGAAGTTGTAAAATCCGCGAGATTGGCAACACAATAGTCATTCCAAAAAAATAAAAAAAGCGTCGTAGCTGACACACACACGCTTTTTTCTTAATAATTTTATAATAGTCATAATTAACATTTGCTGAGATATACGAATCGAAATTTAACGTGTGTCATTCGCAAAATCTGCATATTCTAGTGAAGAACTTAATTTAAATAAAATATTTAAATAATACAAAGCCGGACGATTTGCATTCATTTATAGTAGTGATCTAGATAACAGACTATATGGTAAACATGGTAGGCCGTATGAGATTGTGAATCTGGATCTTCAACTTATCTTCAGCTATTATCACATGTGTAAAGTATTTTCACGCCCATATCTTCGAAGTGGTAGGCAGAGGCACAACCAGGGCACCCACAACTAGCCGAAGACACTAAGTCCCACAATGTGATAGGTGGCAATTCTATCGCCAACCGGGCACAGATCCAATCCCGAACAACGTTTTTTTATTAGAAAATTGGAAAAACACAATTTTCTTTTTGTTGCCCGATCACACGTGTAAATACGTAAATTGCGAATTTTTCAGGTGAAAATATGTTGTTAAACCTTATAACCTTGTAAAAAAACTTGATCATCTTATATAAAATTCTCGTGTCACAATGTTCGTTCCCATACTCCTCTTAAACGGCTTCACTGATTTTCATGAAATTTTGTGAGCATATTGAGTATATCTGAGAATTGGCCAACATCTATTTTTTATAACCCTAAGTGCCTCGTCACTTTGAATCTTTTTCATACCCTATAGTGATAAGGGTGACTCACCCCAATTTTTTCATAGCAGAACAACGTCTACCGGGTCAGCTAGTATTTTCTAAAATTATCTTCTGTGTTCGTAGAAATATTATATAAAATGTTTATTAGCTCACAGTATCTCATAGCACTAGCAAATACCTCAACCCTTCTTCCTCCTCTGTATCCCTGTTGGTGTTAGTGATTTGCCATCATACGGCCATTATTGATAGTTAATAATAAAAATCTATGTAAGAAAAGAGATTATACTATTTTAGATTATTTGCCAAGTACCCGATGTTTTTTTTAATATATAACAAAAATATCATAGCATCAAAACTCTAGAAGGCTTATCTTTATCTGTAGATATTGCAATGTTTTGGTATACTTGCACAATAAGCCTTACATCCCGGCTACAGGACAGCTACATACCCATAACATCTGTGGTGTCCTGTAGGCCACGGTTATCTCTTAATGTCAGAAGACCCATGCGCCTGTTCGTCAACGACACAAAAAAATAACTTCTTAAAATTTAAGGAACCCTGAAATTTTTAGGCAAATGGTTTTCTTTTTTCTTTCTTTATGTTTTGGCCTTCACGTTAGTATTTTGCCATTCGTCAAGTAGAAATTTGAATCTAATTTTAGATCAATTTCAATCAATTATAATTAGTCATCAGTCATAAGTCGTCAGTAAGTCATGTCAGGATCTTGGGTAAAGCGGCGGTCTCATTACACAAGCTCATGTAAGGAGATTTGGCGGCAACGAGGAAATACATGATACGCTAATTTCTTCATGATTATTTCATTTGTGCACTTTCACTGTACAAAATTGTACAAAATTATACAAAATGTCACCAAAATTGACAAACTTCACTGAATATCAACACGAAATTCAATAACTATGAAAAAACTTCGACCATCTTTTCTCTCAATGGCGCCAAACCAGGCAAATGGTTTTATAACGGTTTGTCAAAATAATGTTTTTATTAGCCATCTCAACTGCTTGTCATTTTTTGTCCCGGATGGAAAGCTACCTAGCCGGTAAACTTGTTTATGTAAATTGGTACATTCGAGTCGGAGGTTGGCGAAATCACCTTTGACGTATATATGTGGGAAGTACGTTTTATTTTTAGTTTTTATATACAATGTTTTTTACATATAAAAAATTTCTAATACTCTCTAAAAAAATCTTGTTATGGTGTATCTAAGAACCATCTCGATAATGTCAGCTTTCAAACAAAAAAATCCGCATCGTAATCGGTCAATCCGTTCAAAAGTTTATTGCCACATACAACACACGACACACACACATACACACAGTGTTATAAGAGTGACACGCGTCAAACTTATAACACCCCTCTTTTTCCGTCGGGGCTTAAAAAAAGAATACGTTTTTATTGTTAATTATTATAATAAAACTGTCTAGATATAGATACTCGGACGGATTAAAGGTTCCACATTCTTGTACTACTTGCTAGCCACATTCTGTAAAGAGCCTAGAGCCTCAGGACAAATCCTGAGTAATGGTAACCCTACTTACCGGTTTTGAAGGATAGCCACTCCACGAAGAGTCGTGAACAGGTCCTACATGTAATAAGTTTATTAGGTAATGTTGTATCTAATTATAAGAATATATCCTGCCTTTGTATGGAACCCGTACTGTATTTCTAATAAAAAAAGTAAAAATAAATTTATATTTATAATAATACAATTTGTTTGTCATTTTTTGACTTAACCGTTTCGGTTGAGTCTGTCCCTGAAAGATAAACAAGGTTATAGAGCAACACAAGGTTTCCTTTTTGTCCCGAGTGGGAATAACGAGCTACACAAAAATTGAGAATTTTTGGCGTTTCACCTGGCCATCATTGGTTGGTCCAACATCCACTTAGTGCAATTGGAGCACGCTCGTTCATTTAAAAAAAATCGGTTCACACATATCATCATAAACATACGAAAAAATTGTATAACCTTCTCATTATTAAGAATTTGGTTAAAAACAAAGTGCTATCTCCGCTATCTTTCTTAGATATTATTTACATTCCTTGTATATTTAGTCGGGTTTTGTGAGCTGACAAACACGTTTACATTGTTTAATACTTCTATAAACACTAAAGTTACTTGTAATATATTGTAGGAACTATTTTTTTTATTTTTTATTTTACAATAACCCGGAACAAAACTTCATAAAAATATGAGCATAAAAAATATCAAGATCTGGTTATGAGCATATACATAATATGTGCCGGGTTATCTTTTGTTTGTACATATCTACGTAGATAAACAATATTCCCAGAAACAGCTGTAAATAGTGTTATTATATTAAAGTTAATATTAGTAGTTTGTACTTTGTGTAATATAAGGAAATGATGACAAAGGCCTCAAAAGATCTTCACGGCTAGGCAAAGTGAACAGCCTGAGGCCCGAGATCGAACTGAAAAGTATTCCAAGTTTTGTATTACATGTTAAGAAATTGTGGATTTTCGGGGATTTTAATAACCTATCTACAGATAGAAAGCCGCCTACTAGAGTTTTGTTGATAAAATATTTAAAAAAATGTCTTCACGCCCATGTGCCCGAAGAGGTAGGCAGATGCATAACCAAGGCACCCTCAACTAGCCGAAGACGTTAAGTCCCACAATGTGATACGTAGCAAAGCAAGCCTATCCTTACCAGGCACATCTCCCATCCCGGGAAACGTTCTGTTTCTTTGTTTTGTTGCCCAGTAAGTCCTATACCAGACCGCTAGACAACAGAGGCGATTATTAGTTTTTTATTTCTTGAAAAACAGCTTTCCGGATGAAAAGTGATCAACCCCGTGCTGTTCCGGGCTCCTTTGTAGAATAGACCATCTGCCTTCCTGCCAGGCAGATCGTAAAAGGCGAGCATAGGCTCACCGTCACTAACACCGTGACATCTTACTAGGTGGTAGAGTTTCGCAGCGACTCGCCCGGATTGGTACCACTGCCTTACCTATGCCTTGCTGTTGACGTGTTCTGGTTGGAGGGTAAGGTAGCCGGTAAACTGATGTTTGCTCGAGGCCTTACATCCTGCCCTCAGGTTGGCAACGCATCATTACCATCTTTGGTGTCTCTAGGCGACGTGAATTTCTCACCATCAGGAAATCCGTCTGCTTGTTTGCCTTCCAATATTATAAAAAAAAGACATCCGCACCACCAGGAGTATCGCAGATGCATTAACATAACCTTACCTAACCTTTAAGGAATGAGTACGCTCTTCTTTTGAAGATTCCCTAGTTTGGGACCGCCCTTGGTTACTGTTTCCTTAGAATTAAATAATATGTTTACTGTATATTTCATAAAAACTTTGAATAAAAACGTGCACAGGTAAATACTACATTTATTAGAATAAATAAGTACAATAACAACTACGACGCAATTAAAAGTGGCCTGTCTTTTTTATAAACTACAATACAATAGCAAATTACGTAATTGTCTGTTTATTGATGGAATATTTACTTGTTATTGAAGAATCAGAGAGACCAAGAAAACAACAACCTTAACATCGTCAAACAAATATCTTCTTTAAAATGCAAAAAGTTTCTGTTTATAAATAAAAAGTGTATCCCCAAGAGGTAGACAGAGGTTCAACCAGGGCACCCACTACTAGCCAAAGACACCAAGTCCCTTAATATGATAGGTTGCAAGCCTGTCGTCAACGGGGCACATATAATCCAATCCCGAGCAATGTTTTTTTATTACAAAATTGGAAAAACTACATTTCCTATTCGTTGACCGACTCGAGAATCGAACCCGGGACCTCATGCAGTCAAACCCAACAACTGAACCGCTACACCACAAAGTTTATTCTTTAAGTACTTATATTCCTTAAACAAAATTTTCTCGCTAACATAAGTGTAAGAGGAAAGTGTGCCCCTATATTTGACGTGAATGCATGTTGAAATATCTCGAATTTGTGTCCGTCGCGAAAGAGGTAAGTATGTGCTAGTTGCAATGTGCAACTTACTGAATGGTGGCACATAGTAGGATGAGAAGGTGAAAGCTTCCATTATAAGAAAGAAGAAAGCTTGGCAAGATTATGAAGTATCGTGTGTGCAATTGAGTGACACTGTGACAGAGTTGAGGAAAAAAAGTACCGTTTTTTAAGAATACAAGTTTTTTCACCAAACACTACGTGACAAGAAATGTGAAAGGTAAAGTATGAAACTGGAGGAGAGGCTGTCAAACTTTCTAGACAAACAACAAACTCTTTTGGATGGGTGTAAAAACTCTTTTTGTGGTTCTTCTGCATTTGGAATGAATAGTAGTCAAAGAGCAACAAGCACAGATGACGTTAAAACCGTAAAGTGTTTTTGGAGATAAGTTTGAATATGTCCCAGAAGCTTTCACTAAGTCTTAATATTCAAATGATTTTGAATTAGCGGGGGCATCTGAAGATATTATGATATAGGAGAAGAATGGGCGATTACAAGTATGCGTTATAGTAGTTAAGGATGCGGAAATAAGTGTTGTCACTACTGAGATAATCAAGTGTGGGGGCTCTGTTGCAATTAATTGGTAGGCCCTTTTTTAGTAATTATTGGAGGACCAGCAGAGGCGTACCCGTACACTGGAGGCGTGTAGTCATCATGCCCTTAAGGGACGTATCACGTTCACGCATGAACTGCACTAGCTACAGGGCTACCAGGTATAGCGACTTTGCGTATGTTGTCGCTCAATCTCGCCTCAGGGCGGCCTACTTTTTTGCTACTTTTACTTTACCTAAACTTGGTCTCCAATTTAAAACAAATTTCCTGCAGCTGATGTCGGTTTTACTGCATATATAACAAGGCCATTGCCACTTCAGCTTAGTAAAACTCTTGGCTGTGTCAAAAAAGATCTTTGCCACTTTATTTCTGATGCAAACCTACTGAGACATGGCATTGCCCGTAACATTGCTCGCTGTTCGAATTATAATTGTGGACTAGTTTCATCGTAAGCATCCAGATTTAATATCTTTTAGGGTGCACTGCTTAATATCGTTTGTTTTAGCCATTGTAGAATAGGTGATAAAAGGACCTGTCGTAAATTTCCAAATGCGGTTCAGTCCAGATTAATCCTGCTGGCTTCCTTCTTTTAATTGTGGTATTTGATTGAGGCAAACATATTCCAACTCCGAGAGACAAGCCATTAACAATACCTTCGTCTTGTCTCCTTACGCGACCATTTTTTTGTATTTTTCCAGACGTCACCATTGGTCACCATCTAGGTTTCTATGCTTTGTATCAGTTTTCAGTTCTGACAGAATCCTTACAGTAAAGGTATGTTCTTTCTTTCAAACAGTCCACACGTAGCATATGTTAGTAATACAGTGCCTTTACCATAAGTAGTTATAGATTACTTTCGGTAAGTTACGTGTCGATATTTATGACACTTTTGGTCTAAAAATGTATTTCCCTTAGTTACCAATAGAGGCGCTGTTCAAAGTTTTCATACAAATAATTTACACAGACGGTAGCGAGTACAGTAAACTTGACAAGCCGTAAACTCATGGTTAGGACCCAGATGTTTATGTATTCCATTTGACTCATAATTGTTACCGTTAAGTATTTAATTTTCGAGTTTGAATTGGCTATAAAACTACTTTTAGTGACTGCCAGGATTATAACGTTTCTTTGAAGCAGTAAAACATGTTTGTGCCTGAATTATGGTACTGGACCCATTAAAAACAAGGTGAAATTAAAAATAGCTTCTTCCATAATAACGCACCTGTTTTATACTCGGTCACACAGTAAGGGATCCATTTTGTAGGTACCCTGTATGTATGTATGTATGCAAGATCTTTAACTATCTCAATTTATATAATTTTATGTAATTGTTTAAATAAACACTGTTTAAAATTGACATCCAACCAATAATATTCTACAAATGGATGACGTAATAGCATGTTGTTGGTAGAGAATTTAATTTTTGATACTGCTTAGTAAAACATGTTCAACATTTTTTTTTTATAGAAAGTTAAAATATATAAGTCATATTTCTGAAATGATCCTATATTTATTTCTATTAAGATCCGACTAGTGGTTATTAAGTTATATACAATAATGCATACACTTTCGTAAATGTCGATGATCTATTTATTAATTACTAGCTGCGCCCCGCGGTTTCACCCGCGTAAGTCCCAATCCCGCGGGAACTCCGGGATAAAAAGTAGCTTATATGTTATTCTGGGTCTTCAGCTACCTACATACCAAATTTCATCGTAATCGGCTTTGTAGTTTTTGCGTGAAAGAGTAACAAACATCCATACATCCATACATCCATACATACAAACTTTCGCATTTATAATATTAATAGGATGTCGTCAACATAAATGAAAATTTTAGGCATTAAGTACAACTATAAGTAGTAAGTATCACTCAAAACTACTAGTGGGATGTTGATGAAATCTGTATCTGAATTATTAGCTATTTGGGTATTATATTATATTGTAAAACTGTTTTTTTTTATTGTAACCTTAAGAAATTCACAGAACTCATGCAGATTTATTTACTAGGTGGTCGAGTTATGCAGCAACTCGCCCGGTTGGTACCACCGTCTTATATATTCATGCCGCCACAACGTCAGTGCTTGCTGTTGACGTGTTCCGGTTCGGAGGGTGAGGTGGCCGGTAAACTTACTTTTAATCAAGGCATAAAATCCCAGCTTCAGGTTGGCAACGCACAATGTCTCTAGGCGGTTTCTTACAGGAAATCCATCTGCTTGTTGGCTTTCTAATATCACAAAGTTTTTTTTATATAAAAGAATTCTATTAAATTTTTTAGACTTACAATATTGAAATGAGAAAACTGTGATAATATTGTAAATGCTTATAACAAATAAATAAAATAAAAATCTTTCAAAAAAGGTATTCTTTAAATCGCGACGTGGTAATGAATTTATTGGAGAAGGTATAGTACCGTTAGGTTTTACTCAGCTTAAATGATTTTATACCTATTCGTCATTGCTAGATGTTTTTCTATTAAATATGTTATTTGTAGCCCACTTTGTAAGCTAACATTAATTGTACAAGGAAGCTTTTATATATCTAACATAACCTATAATATAAATGCTAGTTACAAAGTTGTCATAACAGGTAATAACAGTCAGTCATAAATGGTAATTACAAGTAAAATGTAAGTTACATTAGTAATAATTACTCTGTTATACGAATGCTAATTTTTGTTTCTATAATATATTCTGACAAGTTAATCTCTTTACTTGCGAAATAAATAATCTCTAGACAAATTATTCATATTGTTAAAATTTTCGAAGTTAATTGATTATGTGTTTATGGTGTGTATGTGGTAAAAACCAAACAAAACAATGTTAAGATGATTATAATAATAATTAATAATAATTTTGCGGAGCTTCGGTAGTTTGGTTTAGTTATAAGCCTAAAGAAAGTAGAAGAGTTTTATAACGTAACGTATAAAACGTACAAACTTAGAAAATAAGAAACAATTCTAATGACATTGCCTTTATTTCTACTACTTATAGATTTTTTTTCAACTTAATAATAAATGATGAAATATGTAATAGTAATAATAATGTATTATGAACTAAACATTTAATACATCAATCTTTATTGTTATTTATGTAAATTTTATTGTTTATTTATGCGTATAACTGTTTATTATATATTAATGTTTAGTTGTTTTACCAAAATAAATGTCCGCAACTAAAAATACAGAAATTCACCTACGCTTACAGTGGGAACCAAACCCGAGGCTCTCAGTAGAGTTAGGCGTGTTAGCTCACTCGTTTACCATTACAAAGATTAAGGTTTATTTTCTCTACAATTTTAATATGTTTGAGGTTTTATTTCGAACAAAGAAAAATATTTCGACTGTTGCTCTCGCAAATATTACAGAATTAATTTTAATGATTTGAACGGAAGTGACATAAACCAAAACATAAGTTTGATTTAACAACATCAGTTTTTTTGTGATGTAGCACAGGCAAAGTTATATATATTATATATATTAAAAATTATGAAATAAACAATCACTTCATCTATTTAAAAAACACCACATCAAAATCCGTTGCGTATTCGTTGCGCCTCTGCTTAAACTTTCGGGGATAAGGGCGTGAAGATACTTTACCTTACTTTAAAATCTACTTATCTTTATAAATCTTATTAAACACTTAAAAAATATGGAACTCTGTTGTGGGTTGGAACGTTTTTGATAATTCCAATCCATTATTTGACCGCCTCGTTGGTCGAGTGGCTAACGTACACGCTTAACTACATAGGCCAAACGCGAGGCTCGGGTTCGATTCCCGACGGGGGCAGGCATTTGTGTGATGAACATTTAAATGTCTGCATTTCCGGGTCTAGGTGTTTATTAAATATATTCTGGTATCTATTTAAGTATTTCTATGTATTAGAATCGTTGACTAACACCCATAACACAAGCATATAATTTGCTTACTTTGGGGTTAGATTCAATTCGTGTGATTTGTCCAGGGATATTTATTTATTTATTTATTATTATTTTCACTACTAGTACAGTAAGCAACGTAAACATGTGACCCCTTTACAGTACCTTGATAGTAGGAAATGTGGTAATCAGTAACAGGTGTAATATAATAAATCTAAAGTCAAATTCATAATTTTATATTACACTCTTTATCTGCTATAATTACATTAATAATTATTGCTCTAAACGTTTATCGTTACACCCTAACTAGGAGATAGCTTTTAAATTGGTAATACTAGGTATCATCCTACCAAATTTTAAAATTATGTAGTTTTAAATTCAAAAAACTTTTAAGCTTTGTACCTAATGCCTTTATGTCTTCTTAAAAAACACAATTAAAATTAAAACGAAAGCAAAAATTTCACATTTAAATATTTAATTACCATTTAAGGGGCTACAATAATTAAAAATAATTACCTTAATTAAGGGAGTCAGATATTTCTGATGCTTACTGCACATCAAACTACATATGTCTTTTCATCAGAACAGTATTGTTACTGTTATCTCTGTGCTAAATTGCAATGTAATTTTATTATGATAAACGAAGTGGGACGAATTTATAACTAAATAGTACTTGTAAGATAAGGCATCATTGTTACGTATATTATGTTATAGTCATATACAAAGAAAAGGTACGAAATGAGAAAAAATATTTTTGTTAAATTAAATCGGTTTTTAGTTCCTAGTTTTTATTTTATAGTAATGAAAGACAAAGTTGAAGGATTTATTCATGATGAATAAATGAAATGCGAAAAATTTGCTAAAAGCGACATCAAATTTAATATTCCCAGTTAAATATCCAAAAATGAGTATTTTTTTCGATTACTTTGAAAATCCATCATCGAATCACCATTTGGTGGCAATAAGGCCCCTCAAATAAACAAAGTCATAAAATACCGACAAAAAAGTATGTGCGTCGAACATATACGTCCTCTTTATTGAAGTTGGTTAAAACCACACGCTAAATTTTAAGACTCAAAGGTTGTGTGCGTGTCAACTTGAACATTTAGTTTTCAAACATTTTAGCATCATAACATAAAATTAAAGATATGTCTTATCATAATTATGGAAAATCAGGAGAACGAAAGGCTTACTTATGCTTTATATCAGTAAAATTAGTGAAAACACCTTTTTTATTAATCATTATGAATTATTCTTTGTCTCCATAATTAATTAGAATGATTCATCAAATTTTAAATTTAGATGCTTTAATATTGCTAATAAAATCATTTGCCTATTCAAAGGTCTGATTATTTAAATATCATTTTGCTCTTCATATACGTAATGATTTACATCTAGAAAATGACAGGAAATCAGTGACAGATGTCATACAAGAAATCTAAAGTGAAATTCATAATTTTTTATTACATTAATTATCTCCTGCTACAATTTCACTAATAATTATTGCTCTAAACGTTTATCGTTACACTCTTACTAAAAGATAACTTTTTATTTGTTAATATAATCATCCTCAAAAATTTAAAGTTCTTCACTTTTACAGTCAAAAAACTTTTGAACTTTGTAAGACATTTATGTGTTCTTAAAAAATATTTTCAATGAAAATTTAAATGAAAATAAAATTTTTATATTTAAATATTTAATTACCATTTAAGACACAATAATAATTAAAATTAATTACCTTTTGATTAAACCGTAGCACAAGTAGCACAACACTATTTAAATTTTCAAAACGAAAGCACAGTATGATCTAACAACAGAGACAAAGGCACGCGTAGTACGCCGTGAGTACGCACTCTTACTGTAGTGATGGATCAAATTATCGATATATAAATGGAGTAACTGATTAGACACGCGATCTGTGTACTGAACTTGAATATTAAATAAATACTTGTTTGATTATTTACAATATGTAAGGTTAGGCTTAATCACGGTATTAGTTTGAAGACCGGGAAGTTTTGTGTCCTTTTGTCTATTTTAAGGATATTGCCTAGACTATTGATAGACAATCTATACATATAAAAGAAAGTGGTGTTAGTTACACTATTTATAACTCAAGAACGACTAAACCGATTAGGCTGCAAATTGGTGGGAAGGTAGCTTAGAACCGGGAGAAGGACATATGATACTTTTTATTCTGTTCAACTGTGAGGAAACTGGGAAAAACAACATTTTAATTTTTCCCATACAAACTGAATAGGCGGAACGAAGTTCGCGGGAACAGCTAGTTAATTATAAATATACTCGTAGCATTACATGCAACATGCTTAAATCGCGGTAAACTGGTAAAGCGATGGGACCCGATCAGGGCAAGTTGCTGCACAGCTTCCTAGCACCAGTGGTCCTGTTGGAGATGACCAATAATAGGTTAAATACCTATTATTTCCTCTTACGAGCTGCCAAACAGGAATGCAAATAGTCTAATAATAAAAAATGTATATTCAAGCCCATATTCCAGAATAGGCAGAGAGAGGCACAATCAAACCTACGACTTGCCGAAGATACTAAGTCCATAATAGCACATATCCGATCCCGGCAACGTCACTTGAGGGGGCAATCCCCGGGTAATGGGGATTAAACCCGGGCTTCAAGAAGTCAAGTAGACCACAGAGGCGATAATAATGCGATGGTCTTATAATATTTAGTCTAATAATTAATAATAGTCGCCTATGTGGTCTAGCGGTTCGTGAGGTCCCGGGTTCGAATCCTGGGTCGGGCAACAAAAAGAAAATTGGGTTTTTCCAATTTTCTAATAAAAAAATGTCGCTCGGGATTGGATATGTGCCCGGTTGGTGATAGGCTTGCCACCTATCACATTGTGGGACAGTGTCTTCGGCTAGTCGTGGGTGCCCTTATTGTACCTCTGCCTCTTTCTACGGGGATATAGGCGTGTAGATACTTACTTATTTAAATAGGAGATCTGGACCACCATTTGGGTACCTTATATCTGTCAGGGAGTATCGGGAAAAGATCAATAATACACAAACTGTTTGTAATTCATCATAATTTATTTAATCACGTTCAAAGTACGCTCTTTCAGAATCGATACACTTACTCCAAAGAGAAATCAAATCATCCAAACATTTTTGAAACGCTGTTTCCGGAGTTGGGTTAAGTTCTTGCCTCAAATTCTCTTTGATGTATTTTACTGATTGAAAAATTGAAAATGGGTGCGAAGAAGTAGTAATTTGAGTTTAAAAAAATAAAAGAATTTGGCTGGAGCCATATCTGGTGAATGTAACGGTTGCTCGATGGTATGTGAGTAGAGTTTGGTCAAAAATTTGTTCACAATAACGGCCTTGTGCAGAAGCGCGTTATAACGGCGCAAAATCCAAGAATTTTCTTTTCACAAATCTTGCCTTTTTCGTCGAATTTGCTCTTCTAAATTCTGCATAACGCGCTAATAATATTCCTTATTTACCGTTTGATATTCCGGCAAGAATACCGAGTAGACAACACCGCGATATTCAGAGAAAACACTCAACATGTATTTGACTTTTGAGCCAGTTTTGTGTGGATTTTTAGTTGGCAGACGCCACTCAAAAGTTTGTCGACTTCTATTCCAAATATTGTCGAAATCTACTTCTCGTCACTAGTGACGATGCGTTTTTAATGTTGGGTCGGAATTGACTCATATACCTACCTAGTTGAGTTTTTGGAGAAAATTCAGTTCTTTTGGGATTAGCCGAGCGGCAACAGATACGGATAGATTCGTGAGATCCAAAAATTAGAGAAGTGTTTTTTTGTGTTGAAATTTTCCCAACTTTTCTATCCACAAAAATCTTCGTTCTAATCGTACAAAAATGTATGAAAAAATAATCTAATCGATTCTTTAGTTTTGTGCTTAGCAACGCGTTTGGTGAATCATTTTTATTGACATAAATTATCTCAAATCGTATTTTAATTATCGTATTTACATATTATCTTCGGCTTTGTCAATTTAGTAATCATTTATTCATATTCATTTAAAAAATCATTAATAAGCAGTTTCGGACATTTGAAGCTATCAATGACATAGGATTACGATTTAACAAGATCCGTATTTTTTGTAGACGAAAGTTTTTTAATCAACACGCACCTAGTGACTATTTTTAAAATGAATATGGGACCATTTAAAATTAAAGGGTTGAGTTTGAGAATTATTTAACTAACAAATACGTGATTTTACACAAATAACATTTTAAACATTGGGATCATTATTTTCAATTCTGCTAATGAAATCGCCCTAAAAACTATAAATTAATTTAAAACTAAATGAGAAATAGCCATTGCACATAATAGTATAAAATAAATAGTATTTTATATTATGTTACTATATAAAAATCCATTTTTTTCACTTAAACCTACTTTTACTACTAATATTTATGCATTTTATGAGTGCAATAACGGTTTTTCGACAAAAATATTCCTTACTATTTGAATAAATTAATTTATTGCTACTGTTGGACAAATACTTTATTATATTAGTAACTAGCGGTCCGCCCTGGCTTCGCACGGTTATAAAATCCTAATATATATTTCTTGTATTCGTGAGTTTGTCACTGAACTCCTTCTAGACGACTGGACCGATTTTGATGAAATTTTTAGTGTGTATTCCAAGAAATTCGAGAATGGTTTAGATTCGCAAATTAGTTTCCTGGAAAATGTTTTTAGTTATTCATTTAATAATAATTATTTGTTGATTTTGGAATGTTTCACATAGGATCCGACAGACTGCGCTACTATCGAAGCATTAATGTCAGCGATATGAAGTTTGCTGGGTCAGCTAGTATTCATTTAAACCTTCCTCTTCAATAACTTCATCTATTAAATAACCGCATACAAAAGGACACAGGGACAGAAGGAGCGACTTTGTTTTCTACTATGTAGTGATGTCAAATCAGTTTTGTATTTGGCAAGTTGATGAAATAACGATTTAAATTACCTTACACCGATATAAGAAGAATTTGTCAAGATTTTATATGGCGTTCGTTATAAAAGTTAAAAGAGTTTTGGCGTATGGTACATTTTTATATTTGATATTAATAATTATGATATTTCGTGTAGGTTTAATTAGCATTTTATCTTTTTTTGTACAAGCGATCTCGATATCTGTGTGAGTTAAACTGTTTTTTGACTGAATATCTTGAGATATGATGCAAATCTTTTTATTTTAAAAAGGGCATTAGATAGATTATTTCTTTCTGAATCCAACGATACCAATTATTAATGTTTAAAAAAAAGTTATACCCATTCTTAAACTCATTTTCAATTTTGACCCATCTTTCTTAAAAACACCCATTAATCGGTTGGCTCTTGACCAGTAATCGCGTAAAAAACATACAGTCGATTTGAGAATCTCTTACTTTTTTGTAGTTGGTTAAAAATAGTAATATCGGTTATACATGGGGCACACTAAAAGTTTTGCACTTCTAGCTAATCGGAACTATTTGAATTTCGAATGTTATATTTTAAAACGTTGCAACCTTCTTATTAACAAAAAAAAAAAACAATTGGTGGAAAAAAAATGTCAATGGTTTTCTTACCACACATCAAAGTTCTACGTACGCAACGAAAATGGAATTAAGTCGAAAAGATTTTAGAGCGATGATTTTTTATGATTTTAAAAGTTCTCTTTCTCCGCAAGAATATCCCGCTCGTCTTCAAAATGCTTTTGGGAGAGAAGCACCTTGTTTGAGCACCGTGAGGCGATGGTTTGCTGAATTTGAGAGATGTTGGGTTTCTTTATATGACAAATTTCGTAAAGGGCGGCCTTCAACTGCCGTCAACGAAAAAAATGTGGCTACTGTAAAGTGGTTAATTGGAGAAAATCCCCGGATTACTTATGATACAATTCGAGGACTATAGGTTACTAGTATGAGCCAAACTCAAAAAAAATTACACGAAGAATGGAAAGTTCGGAAACTTTGTTATCCCTCATGAACTGACATCGGAGCATAAGCAGGCTCGCGTGGAATGGTGCTCACAACATGCTACTGAAGTACGACCACGGACATTCTAATGCTGTTTACGACATTGTCACAGGTGACGAAACGTGGATTTATTGTTTTGAACCCGAAAAAAAAACAGCAGTCATGTGAATGGGTGCTTTAAAATAAGAACAAGCCAACAAAAGTGAGACAAATAACGTTGGTCAAAAAATGATCGCGTTTTTTTTCTCAGCTACGGGTCCCATCTGTACTTGAAGTAATTTACTGTAATTCCACTTGAACATCAACAAAGTGTTAATGCCGAGTGGTATTTTACCATTTGTTTGCCCAGGGTGTTAGGAAAAGTTTTGCGAAAGACGACCCAAAAGCCGCATTCTCCTACGCCATGATAATGCTTCTTCACACACGGCCAACAAAACAAAGTTATTTTTAGCTTCCAAAAAAGTACATCTCGTCACTCATCTTACGCATAGCACCGACCTAGCACCCTATGATTTCTGTATTTTTCCTAAAATCATAGATTTGATGAGAAG
Source organism: Calephelis nemesis (assembly GCA_002245505.1). Taxonomy (NCBI): domain Eukaryota; kingdom Metazoa; phylum Arthropoda; class Insecta; order Lepidoptera; family Riodinidae; genus Calephelis; species Calephelis nemesis. The sequence continues at coordinate 83,994 of NJDD01001697.1, read as the reverse complement.
TTTTACTTTTATCAACTCCGATAGCGTTCAATACGTGCGCTAGCACGTAGAAAAAATGCCTTCAGATCTGTGGTCCTCCTGTTTTAAAAATGGTGCGATCGCATGAAAAATGTGTAAAATGCAAAGGAGATTATTTTTAAAAGCAATAAACATAATATTTTGGTCATAACTTGTTGGTTTTTTAAGTTACGCAAAACTTATAGTATGACCTACGTATAGTTGCATTACAGTAACTTATTTAATTTTCTTCATTTATTACTGAATTGGGTTCATCTTCCTTCGGTGGCGATTATTGTTTGTCGCTTAACATGTGGAGAGCATTCTCCTTTCTCGCTATCTTCAAACATTAAAAATATGATTATAGGTTAGGTTCATCACCTCTTTGCTACATTGGTTCTGTGTTAGTGTTAACTACATGAACCATTTTCGATTTCCGGGTCGAACAACTTAACATATGATTTGTTAATTTTATGATGAAATGTAACGTTGCCTGGGATTAGATATGTTGGAGATAGATTTGCCTATTTCATTATGGGACTAAACTGTACCTTTGGTTAGTCGTTGGTGCCCTGTATGTACCTTTGTCTACGTCAGCGTGGATAATAGCTTGAAGCCGCTTAATTATTTACGTGTTTTAATAAAAGAAAGATACATATGCAAATTGTCTGCTTTTAAATGGAAGCCCAAATTGCAGGATAAAATCGATACTAATATTTTATAATGCATTCATTTTCGAAAAGGAGTTTGTTTGATGTTTTTCTGTGATCAGTTTTGAAAGCTCAAATGGTATAGAGCCCAAAAGTAAATTAAACGTTGAGATAGATTTAGGAGACTGGATAGTGGGGAAGTCGAACGACGAGATAGATAAGGTTGCTAGGTCCTTGTGGAAGGACGCGACGGCATCGTACACTACTGCGTTACATGACGTTCCGACTTGAGCTGGTGCTTTTCGGACACGAAAGCTTCGGAAAGTATTTGCACAAGATCGCGAGCCGGGAGGTGGTAGTGACTAGTGAAAATACGACATTCTACACGCTGGGAGGGTACGTTGCCAGGGCAACACAATGGTGCACTCACGCGCTGCCGAGCATGTAAAAGAAATGCTCAGTAATGACAGGTCCTGACAGGCGATGGTCTCCGTTTGCGAAGTAGTAATGACGCAAAAGAAGATTGCAGAGCGGGCCCGGGAGGACAATCCCAACTCAGGCTCGCTCCGGCGCAGGCGGACCGGGGCGCAAGGAGGCGGTACCTTCGCTTTCTAAGCGCCTCTAATTTGGGGCTGCCGGGGGGATACGGGGGATTCTCTTTAGTCTGCACGGTCTCAAAAAAGCGACCCCATCGGGCTCCTAGCTAAGCGGCGTGAAGATCATCGTTTGGTTTGTATTCGGTTCGAGTCCATCATAACCTGCTACTTTCTCCCGACAGCGGCGGGTATTCGTGAGGAGATAAAAAAATTTGGCATTATTTCACATATACCTTTGACAATATTGACATTTAACATACCTATATCTATCTTTTTTATAATTTATTAATAATATCTTTATTCTACGAAAACGTTATTACTAAACATAAATATAAAGATGATACGTCAATCGATCGATCGATTAAAATCAATTCATTGTTTTCATATATTTTTTTAAGTGAGAGGTCAGCGAACAAGCTCACGAGTCCCCTGATCGTAAGAGACAACCATAGCCTATGAGACCATAGATGCTATTAAACGCGATGTCTTGTGGCCGGAATGCTAGGCTAACTGTTTTATTCTACTCTACCCTTCAAACCAGACTTGAAACTGTCATTATGGTGGCACGAATAGGTTAGGCAGTAAATCTCTAACCGAGTAGCTTCCTGCACAGCACTCTACCACCAGTAGCTCATGTCACATACATTGTGCCACAAGATTTTTATATATACACTAGCTGTTACGCTTAAGGTCGTCAATGATAAATCGAGATGTAGACTATCCTATCGTTACAGATGGATCAACTGCAGACGCTGTGCAAATTTTATTTAAATCGGTTAAGCCGTTTAGAAGTCCAATGCGGAGAAACATCGTTATTTATAAATATACTCATATGTATTAAGAAGACTTTACAAGCGTAGAGTTTGAATTAAAAATAAAATTTGTAAATATACTTGAATAATAACCAATAAAACGTAAAAAGATAATTTCTGGTAATCTGAAGGCTAATAACCAATTTATTAACGATAATCTTTTTCGTAGCGCCCTGTACAGTTATCAAATGCTACGCGACTTTAAATACACAAATAGCCATGTGTGGAGCTACCATTACAAAAATACTAAGTTATTTTACTTGATACTTTACGAGACCGTAATAATATAGCTCGTACTGTCAAAAAGTTTTTAGATCTAAAAGTAAAAAAAATGTTATTTTGGTATGTGCATGTAGTAAAAACAGACACTCTAGTCTCTGACTTCATTTATTTGTATGTATAGACAGTCAAGGGAAACCCGTAGGGTAAAGCACTTGGTCCATTTTTACTTTCGATCTTCACAATTCTAAAGCTTATGTTTTTGGTTCACCGGTTTATGCAATTCTTTTACGAGAAATGAGCGTGAATACATTATTAATGCTATTTTCGTATAAGTAAATATGAGTAATCTCAACTGTCACATTCACCCTACAGTGACATGTTAAATCAGTGTATACATAAGAATTTTCTGGCCTTATATTTAGATTTCTGAATATCACTGCGCATATTTCTCAAAGTGACAGTGACGATAGTTTTTATTACGCAGATAGTCTATCATTATTTATTATTAGTTTGTGTCCAAATAAATCAAATAAACGTCACGTTTCGGATACTAAGTGTTTAAAAACATTTTAAGGCAATAACATATAAACTAAAAATGTTCAATAAACTCCAATAAAATCTACGTGAAATTTAGCTAAAAACCATCATCACAAAACGAAAAAATTGCCTGGAAAACGTTTCATCCATTTAAAAGTTATAATGCCACAGCCAGTCACACACTTATACACACTCTCTCACACAGACATTATCTGTGTATTTGTTCTGGCTAATCTCTGAAACGGCTACAACGATGATGTCGGGACTTTCACTGTAACCAGAACTAATAAGGACTAAGCTACATTTATTTTTTGTTAAATTCCACGAGGACGAAGCCGCAGGCGTAGTTAGTCATAATAATTTATAAAAAAGTTATCAAGCAGGAGGCTCTCCGTATGGTGTCAGAGAACCTTTTTGTAAAACACCATAGATGATATAGTTGCATGATTATATTATGATCTCAGGACTATTGTGCCTTGCTATCCGCCAGGGAACAAGGTGAAGACGAGCACCGATGTCATGATGCAAGAATAGAGGTGGTGCCAATGTCGGCGAGATGCATTGCATTTCACCATCTAGTTATGACTTGGACACTAGTCGAATAACCAAAGTACGTAAAGTCTCTTGGGTGTTAGGCAGAGTATTTAGTGACAAATGTCACGATCCTTGCTTTGCCAGGAGCTTTTTCCACATTCAATACTTTAAGCGAGCGTAACACCACAAATTTTCCGTAGCGCTCTCATGTCGACCGCATTTATCGCACTTTCATGTTTTTCTGACACATCTAACTCTTGCTAGTTGCTTCTATAAAGTAACGCTGGGATAAACACGGAATTATGATATGAAAACTCGATTGAAAATAGCTTACCAAGAGCTACATTTACACTATTCCCTGCACACATCATCTACAGTAGCGGCATACAATCCATCCCCGCTAAAAGCATTACCAAGATATCGAATTTCATTTACTTGTTCCAGAGTTCCATTACTACATTAAAGACTAAAACTCTTACATTTCTGTCTATAGTTTCCTTAACTTTAGTTATCAATTGACAAATTACGATGAAATCGCTCGGGCGTTATCCAAAGGTGGTGTCAAGAGTCTCCGAAATCGGCGTATTTGCATGAAAAGGGTAATGAATGTGGATGAAGCCAGGCAGCTCTTATACGATTATAAGGTTTGACATTCTCTGCATACCTAGTAAGAGACTGGGCGTGAAGATATGATTGTATGTATGTATTAATAAGCGTTGGGGGCGTTACATTTCGACGTCTAATATTTTTTTTTTATGACAATAGAAGGCAAAAGGATTTCCTGATGGTAAGAAATTCACGCCGCCTAGAGACAACAAAGGTGGTAATGATGCGTTGCCAACCTGAGGCCGGGAAGTTAGGCCTCGTGCAAAAGTACGTTTACCGACTACCTTACCCTCCAAACAGGAACACGTCAACGGTACGCATTGGACGTTAATGGATCGGACGATGGCAGGAATAGGTAAGGCGGTGGTACCATTCCGGGCGAGTCGCTGCGTAACTCTACCACCTAGTTTAGTTTTAAATAATTGTTTTATTGATTCTCCATCTGATGACGATTAAAAGGTTAACGCCAGAATTCTACAATCATATTGGCAGCATAAAAAAGATGCTTGTGCGTAATAATTTATCAGTTGGTTATCCTACAAACATAAAATAACGTTATGATTTAGTGTGATTGTCCTCGGCATAACAATCAGCTGATGCGCAGACGCAAGCATGTGATGACCTTTGCTGACGCAATACTACGTGCTATGTCATTATTTATTGTGACCCAATTCGCGAAAATACTTTTTCATCTCACTGGTCATTTTCTGAGAAGATTGCGTTTGATATATTTGTAATATAGCTTCCTCTCCCGACTTTGCTCGCGTACCAAGTTTTATTTTTCATAAATTGCAGCCTTTATGTTATTCTGATATATTTAAACTATATTCCGTGTAAATTTCATTCAATTCCGTTTGTAATTTGTGCAATAAAGAGTAACAAACAACCATCCAAACTTCCGCATCCATAATATTGGTAGGACAAGCTTGTTGCTCGCGGTTTTCTCGTCTTGTCTGCACTTAACCTATTTAGCTCTTGTGTAAAAATTTGTTTAGATATTATGAGAAAAACATAACCGCGTCCTTTCTTAAGCGCTAATCTCTTTTATGCAAAACTTCATTAAAATTTATTCAGTCTTTTTCACAAGTGAATATTTTTGTTTATGATAAGCGTAGTTTTCGTAACAATCTGTTCAGTAGATTCGGCGCGGGCGTGAAAGGCGGTCATGATAGACAGATAAAAAGCTGAAAATGTGTTCTGCTGCCTCTGTTTAGTTGCCTGCATCTGTTTTTTTGAATATCTTCAAAGTACAGAATTCACTTTTGAGTTTTGGCGCCATCGAGAGAAAAGGTGGTCGAAGTTTTTTCGTATATAATATATTGTGTGAAATTAGTCAATTTTGGTGGTATTTTGTACAATATTGTTCAGTGAAAGTGCACAAATGAAATAATCATGAAGAAATTTGCGTATCGTATAATTTCTTCGTTGCCTCCAATTCTCATTACATGAGCTTTTGTTATTAGACTGCCGCTTTACCCAAGAGCCTGACATGACTTACTGACGGTTTATGACTGATGACTAACGTGAAGGCCAAAACCTAAAGAAAGAAAGAAAGAATTCGCTTTTTTACAGTATTAGTTAATGATAGATTTCTCTCGACTTTGTCTGTGTAGAACAGTTACAATTTTCATTTAAACTTTCATCCCCTATTATAGTCCTTAACAGGTGGATATTTAAAAAAAGTAATTAGCTAGGTATGTTTGAATCCGTGCCTTTAGCCAAGTGCATAACGAAATTTATCAAAGTCGGTTAAAAGGATTAGCCGCGAAAGAGCAACAGACAGATGAATAGACATACTTTTGCATTTATAATTTTTTATATTAGTAGATGTGGATATAGATAGAAATTTAAAAGTTTTGGATAAAGTGCCAAAAAAGTAAAAAATATTGTTATTCTTACTTAATTTGCAATTTTTCCATAATGCCACAATGTCAATGTTAGTGTCTGCCATTGACGTGTTCCGGTTCGAAGGATAAGGTAACCTATAAACCTACTTTTAATGGTGGCAGCGCACTATTACCACTTTTGGTGGTAATAGTATACACTATCATAAAAAAAACTACTAACGTAAATGCATAGGCCCACACGGGGTTATATATTGGGTCAAGACCTTGGTACGATAGTACATATTATTCTGTGACCTTGGTCAAAAATGTACGGCCATTTAACATCTAGTAGTAGTATATAACATCTGGTTGTGCGACACTTTTGCGATGCGTCGTCGCAACGTTGTGTTTTGACCTTTCCCCACTATATCACTATGCGCAAACTAAAATTATTGCTATAAACATAGTGATACGAGTAACTACAAGTGTTATTAAAAAGTCAAAACTTATGACGAAAATAGAGCCAAGAAAACCAAACATTGATAAACTTCTCAACGTATGTTTTTGTATTTGATAAATGTCTTTTTGTTTAAATATGATGAAATTTTTGTTGATACAAGATAAATCTCTGCTGGGGTTTTTTAATTTGTTTAAACATTTTTTTACAAGACAGAGGTTATCGTTAGTCACGTTGATTTGAATGCGTCCTCAGCCTCACTTTGCAACTTTATCGTTAATTTGAAAATTGAACCTTAATTAACGATACGGTTGATTATATTATTATAAATAAATAAGTTTGTATAGATTACGTTCGGTAAGTTAAATGTCAAAAACTATGACACTTTTGGTAAAAAAATGTGTTTCTCTTAGTTACCAATAGAGGCGCTGTTCAAAGTTTTCATACAAATATTTAACAGAGACGTTAGCGAGTATAGTAAACATGACAAGCCGTAAACTTATAGTAAGGACTCTTCATTATTGGCTAACTTAGCGATATGGTTGCTAATAAATGACCTTAGAAAGTATAAAGAAGATTTAAGCTATTTAAGATTAAATTTATTAAAATAATTTATTTAGTTTTTATTAAATTTATTCAGGTATCTATTTAAGTATTTCTATGTATTAGTATCGTTGACTAACACCCGTAACACACAAGCATATAATTTGCTTACTTTGGGGTTAGATTTAATTTGTGAGTTACGTTGAGGGATAATTAGTTATTAATCTATGATGTATTTAAGATAGCTGCGGAACACTGTCTGTAGGTGTCAAGTAGCCTATAGATAGTTAGTAATTAAGAAAGTATCTTAACTGGTGGCCAGGGGCAAGTACAACCATGGCCCCCATAATATGACAGGCCACGGTTACATAGGATCTTATATATCTTAAAGCCATCAGCTTGTGCTAGTTGTTAGTGTTCGTCATTTTCATGTTCCATACTCAAGCATAGAACACAAAAATGTTAAGTACCGATATTTGAGTAATTTTGTAAATAAAAAGTTATTAATCTCTAATTGTTTTTAATCTATTCAAACAAAAAAAACGGATTATCTGTTAGTACTAATTAAATAACCGCTTTTACTATATGCATAACATTATATAAGAACGGTGCATATACTAAAATAACGTTTTTACAAGTTTGATCTGTCTGTTTGTTTGTTCCGGATGATTTCTGAAACGGCTGGACCAATGTTGACGGCATTTTACTGCCAGGTAGTTATAAAAAGTGGCTTAGCTTCATTTCAATTTTGAAAAATGCTAAATAAACATAATTACTATTTTTTGAATTCCACGTGGAAGTCGCGGTCATAGTAAAATTGTGTATTTGTCCACAAATTCGTCAGTTCTACACTTGGCATAAAGTTTTTCAGTTTTGTTATTAAGATTTTTTCTAAAATAAAATTAGCAATAATCTGCTACCTGTTAGAGAAAATGCCCTCAGCATCGCTACAATCATTACAGAGATTAGATAACAAAAAGATCGACAGACAGCCAGACAAAAATTGCAAGAAATGTTATTTTATATATACATACAACGAATATGGATTCATACCTATACAGTAAAAAGCGGTTATTTTATTTCGGACAAAATTGCAGTGTCAGTTTTTAAACTGACACTGTAATCTTATACCTTTAAACGAGCAATTCTTGAGAGCAATTTCTTCGGCTCCAACGATTTTCATGAAATTTAGTATATAGGGGGTTTCGGGGGCGATAAATCGATCTAGCTAGGAATCATTTTTAGAAAATGTCATATTCGTGTTTTATTGTCGTTGTTAAGTGACGAAATCCGTTGTTAAGTAACGAAGTCAATGATTGTTTGCTTTGAGGTTAGACTTTTTAAATTTTCGTACTCAAATATAATTTCCAAAAAACACAATTTATAAAAATTACAATTTACAAAAAAACAAAAAAAATTATCGAGCAAAGCGGTCATCCAGGTACTTTTAATTATACATATAACGTTTTGCGCGCTTAGGTTTTGGTTTCCAATAATTAGTAATCAATGTCAATATAGACTCGAAGATCGGTTGGCAAGTTATTGACCTCACCGAACAAAGTTCAGCTCGCGCTCGGATCTATATACTGAAATGTGTTCCTATGTATGTGGGTCACTGACGCATATGTTCCATATGACAGATGCAGAACCGATATGTTGCTGATGATTATTGCAGACAGTTGTGATAACATCGGATCATCAAACTATATCTTTATATACATACTAGCTGTCCCGGTGAACTTCGTTGCACCCGTTTAGTATAGAAAATAATATAGTATTATTTTTCCCATTTTCCCAGCAACTTTCCCAGTTTTTCTTCATAAAAACCTTCTCCTGATAATAACTAACAAAATAAAAAAAGAATTAGCCAAATCAGTCCAGTACTCCAGTCGTTCGGAAGTTATGCGCTTACCAACACATTCAGTGATTTATTTTTATATTATAGATATATTTCTTGTGTGCGTGGCTTCTAAACGACTGGAGCGATTTTGACGATTTTTTTAAATTTATTTTTTTATTTTCATGTCGTCGTTAATTTTGATCACCTCGTTGGTCGAGTGGCTAGCGTACACGCCTAACTACACCGATCAACCGCGAGGCTCGGGTTCGATTCCCGATGGGGGCAGGAATTTGAGTGATGAACATTTAAATGTTTACATTTCCGGGTCTGGGTGTTTATTAAATTTATTCCGGTATCTATTTAAGTATTTCTATACATATATTAGTATCGTTGACTAACACCCATAACACAAGTATATAATTTGCTTGGGTAAGATTCTATTTGTGTAACTTGTCCAGGGATATTTATTATTATTATTAACTAGCTGTCCCGGCGAACTTCGTACCGCCCGCTCAGTTTATATGAGAAAAAATAAAATGTTATTACGTTTCCGAACAAATGATGCTCGAATTTAATTAAGTAACCATGTTTCCGAACAAACGATGCTCTTTCAATATAGTCTATGGCTGTGAATAACACTGACATTCGTTAAGCGCGTTTTTTAAAATATTCAAAATTAAATGTATATTTTTCAATATTTCTGAGAGATTTTCTTAATATATTTTTCCATAAGAACCTTCTCCTAATAATAACAAATACAACAAAAAAAGAATTAGTGAAATCGGTCCAGCCGTTCACGCGTGATGCCGTGACCAAGGAAAACGGGTTTCATTTTTATATATATAGACTAGCTGTCCCGGCGAACTTCGTTTCACCCGTTCGGTATGAGAAATAATAAAGTATCACTTTTGTTGGCCTATTCTCATTTTCAAACACCCATTCACAAGATTGCTATTTTTTTTATTAAATACTAAGATGGTTGAGACGTTTGAAAAATATAACATTCGAAAATTCAAATAGTTCCGAGTAGCTAGAAGTGCAAAACTTTTAGTGTGTCTCATGTATATGTATAAAAATTAATCCCCATTTCGCGTGACGACCGCATAATATTTTTGCACCCCAAAATATGGTAGAATATGATGATATAAATGTGGTAGAATTAGATGATATACTTAAATAATTTTGTAACATTTCATTTATTTATTTAATGTGTGTGCATTACGCAAATAAATAAATTTCATTTTCATTTTTCATTTTTCTCGCAGTCGAATGGGATGAACCGTATCATGTGTCCTCCCTGGTTCTAAGCTACCCCTCCGTCAATTTTCAGTAAAAGCGCTTTAGCCGTTCTTTAGTCATAAAAAGTGTAGCTAATACTACTTTCTTTTGTATATATACGTGATGAATGTAGAATATAGACTAAAAAAACACATTGATAGTACTAATATTTAAATTATGCGCTTCGGCTTTACACTTTTTACTCTTTTTACACTTTATACTTTTGTTTTTAAATTGGCTGACGTAATCTAAATTTAAGCAAAATGATTAATATGCAATAACAACTCTATCTTTAAAATACATTCGGATTTCCGAAGCTTGACGAATATAACCGAAGCGCATAATTTAAAAAAGTACTACCTACTATACTTTTAGTCGTAAGTCGTTAGAAATTAGGCAGAATTTCATGAAGTCAAGTCCAAGACCAGACCACTAGACTACAGAAGCATAGAGCTATTTATATACCTATTATTGTTTATTATTAAGAAGTTGCTTTTGATTAGGTAACCTTTTTTGTTAGTTTAGACGTGACATTTTGTAAAAGTCTATATTATTTTACTGACAATACAGCATGGAAGCCGGAAACGCTAAACTCGTTTAATATTTGGTACTTAATGATAAAATCAATTAGATTTTTTGCTTATACTCATTTCCTTGTTGGTTCTATGCTCAAGTTGTTTTTTTTATATTGATATGTGACGTAAGTAATTAATGTTTGAATATACAAATGTATCTAATAAATTCTACAAATATTAGGAAGTGATATAAATTTTCTTTCAAAGTAATGCAATTTATGAAACAACTACGGATATTATATAAGGGAGCGTCCCATACTTACGTGAGGCATTTTAGTAGTTCCTCAGAGAAATTCATGAGATTTGGCTCAACTCCCTTCCCAACTTCCAAATTTTGCTCAAGATTCTCAAGAAACGTTTTTATTTTAAATATGATGATGAGATGATGGTAAGAAATTCACACCACCTAGTGACACCTAAGGTGGTAATGGTGAGCTGCCACCACTATATAAATAGTATTTTTAGATTGACTATTATGATGATGATTTGAAATAGTGTCAGGTTTCTCATGTGATAGGTACAATAGTCCTCCCTGATGGTGGGAGGTATCCGTGGATACACAGATGATGTAGGATTGCCCGCTATTTTGAAACCAAGGTGTTAGGTTAATTGTAAACGTCTACAGGCGCCAGCTAATTAGTGGCAGTACCTAATACTTAATAGGTAAGGCGGTAGATCCATATACTGTACAGTACTCGACCACTAGAAATAAAGAAATGGGCACTGTGAATTGTGTTATACCACGTGATCGTCGGTAATAAGTACGATGACAGGAGATGGTAAAATTAATACTTTAAACTGTTTGCCAGTTTTTTTTTTATTTATTTTGCTGTTTAATTTAGTTTTGGTTTACGTAATTTAGTTAAAACTATTATATATAATTAGTCAAAAACTGTAAATTGTCTAATCTTTTATTGTATGTTGCTAAAAAAATGACTTTTAATTGAAATTGGCTTTTTTATTTATTTCATAAATGCTATTACGAAGAATATCCACGCATTATAAATAGTAATCAATTTATTAATCAGGATGGATATAACACTAACATAAAAAATTCAACAGCCTTTCACAAAACCTACATGGACATGGTAAGAACTATCGATTATGGAACAAATCTCATCGAAATCGGCCCATTCTTTCAAAAGATGTTATGTCACACAGCTACTCACATATACCTACCCACAGATAGTAACGTCAAACTTATAGCACCCGTTTCTGCAATTAAATATTATGTTACAAAATGAAATTTATCTGCATATAGGAGATAATTGCACACTTTTCATTGTAATCGGTTAATCAAAAGGGAAAAGATTTGCTCGTCCACAACCGGCGAAATTGTAAAAATGGCGAGGCTAGCAACACATTAGATACTCAAAGAGGCATTAGGTACTTAAAAAAAAGAATACGTATCGTCAAAATGGTTTTTTAAGTTTTCATGAGAGAAAAACCTACATTTTACATGAATACGATAAAAACACTATTTTACAGGTTTGTATACCTATTTAATGTAAGTTTTATTTGAAATAGAACCATACATTTTCAACAAAAAATGTAATTAACTAAAATTCACTTCACATTTGCTATTGGAATTGACTTCGTGAGGTCTCGGGTTCGATACTCTTGTTGAGCTATATAAAATAAATGTGTTTTTTCATTATATTTTTTTTTAATTAGTGTCAGGTTGCCAACATTAAATGAGGAGTGACTTTTCAAAAGGGCTGATTTCTCATTTTAAAAATAAATGTTTTTTTGATGCAAATCAGTCCAAACACTATGTTTTTAATATTTGACATTTAAAGTTTGGTTCAAAACAGCTTTTTTCCTCTGGAAAATCGACTTGAAAATGAGACATTCGCTTCAAAAGTGCTTAAATCCATATCGTTTTTGTCCATTGAATCCATTGAAATATTCCTTTTTAAAACTTCTTAATTCTCTAGGTAATTGTTTCTTCGACAATATTTACGGAACAAAAGGGCTTATATTATTATAGGCTTAACGTTGTTCTTATTGACGTTTTTGTATCCTTGTAAGTTTTTCGAAAGTTTTTCGAGAACGATTTCATAATATTCGCAGTATGTGATAATATACCCTTGACTACATCTATTGAGTTAAAAAAAGCAAGTGGAATTTTTACGAGTCTTTGAATTTTTTTCGCAATGGCGGTTTTGGAAAAGTTGCTTTTTTGTTTCATCGTTGTAATTTGTGTCATAAAAAACATATGGCAGAAAAAACGGTCGGGGATTTAAATACGGGTGGTCCTAAATATATAATAGGGTGTTTGCACGGTTAGAAAAAGAAATCCGCAAAGAAATTATTAGTACTACAAGAGATGGTTATGGCAACTTTTTGAAAAGGCACGGCAACTTAAAATTATTGAGACAAGCTGGCATTGGCAGCTGCTAGATGTACAACATCTAAAATAAAATTTCAATAATCTCGAGTTGTAATGTTTAACATAAAATTAAACAGATGAAGAAATGAAACAGAATTAAACAGATACAAAATAGAAAAGAAAATTAAAAGAGGAAAGGCTGTAACATTAAAGTTTTCATAAACTTCAGATTTGAGTGTAATGAAGTTGACCAAATACTGTTAAAACGAAAAAAAATAGATACCAACAGAAATACCTATGAGGACAAGGAGCTTCCGGGAAATAAAAAAAAATTGTGAATAACTTACTTTACCAGTGGACTGATATACAGGAATTGGATTGGTATAAAATGTTATAAAGAGTTGCAGACCTACCTCTAATACAGACTTGGAAAATCCAGATGAATTTATGTGTGATTGTCTTGACGATCATGTAGGGTTACATCGTATTTAGTTTATTATACAATTGTATTATTATTTTTCTAATATTGAGCCATAATAATGTGTAATTAATTGCAAAATAATTTGATTAATACACAACAAAACAGCTTATTTCCCCAAAGTTCCTAATCAAAGTGACTTATTTTCAACAAGTATGGAACAAAACAGCTTAATTCTATAAGTCCCTGTCAAAAAGGCTTTTTTCTAAATTATAGAGTAAAATATATATTTTCGTAAGAGGAAAAGAAATAATATAAAAATTCTATTTTAATCAAGTCAACATTATGTGAAATATGGTATTCATATTCAAAATGTATTCCATAGTTAAATAATTGTTCAGAGATTTTTTCATTTTCTGGTAATATGGTTAATGAAGAAATAAGTCCTTTTGAAAAGTCACTCCTCAAATAGACGTCAATTATTTTTTAATCACTCACGATCCTCGACGAATCCGAACAAGTCGATATTTCCAAAACAAAGCTGTGACTTAATGATAGACTAAAAGTTGATTGGTGTATCTGAGTGCGGCCGTAAGTGTCTTCGGCTAGTCGTGGTGCCCTGGTTTTAGCTCCTCGGGCGATACGGGCAGGAAGATAGTTACTTTTTGTCTAACAGTCAGATCCGAGAAAGAATGGGATTAAAAGAAAGTGTTGGTGTTAAAAGGAGAAAATCTAGAAAGAATGACAGATGAAAGATTGAGAAAGCAGATGTACAATGCGAATGTGGATGGATGTAGGTACCCGGGGAGACCAAGGTTCGACATTCCACGATCAAATCGCTCGGGTATTTTCCGAAGGTGGTGTCAAGAGTCTCCGAAACCTTTGTGTTTGTATAACAAGGGTAATGAATGTGAAGAAAGCCAGGCAAATCCGCCAGGATCATGTGGTTTGGCACTCGATACTCTCTGCTTACCCCGCCCGGAACTTAACGTGAAGATATGTATGTATGTATGTTATTAAACTCGTTTATTTATTACATTATATATTTTTTTAAATAGACATAATACGCAATTAATGGTAATTATAATAAGTTTAACTGCACCTTTATAATATGTTTTAAATAAGAGGAGGCAAAGGGACAAATTGGTCACGATAGCAAGTGATATATTATATAATCAAACTTGTAACCCGACCCAGTTTTACTCGGGTGGACAAACTTCTATCTTTTATTTTTTAATTTTTTTTGTATGACATTGGAAGGCAAACAAGCAGACGGATTTCCTGATGGTAAGAAATTCCCGCCGCCTAGAGACACCAAAGGTGGTAATGTTGCTTTGCCAACCAGAGGCCGGGATGTTAGGCCTCGAGCAAAAGTAAGTTTTGTTATTTATATTTATAAAATAACATGTCCTGATTGACTGATTCATCATCGCCGAGCAAACAAACTTTATAGTTATAGCCATTAAATTTCGTGAATAGGATAGTTTTATTTAGTACACACCCACTAAGGATGAAATTTAGGAAATTCTACCCCTAAGGGGGAGAAACAGGGGTTGACATTTTGTATTGAAGAACGTCTTTTTTTAGTAAGAAACATGAAACTTTATTTTTTGGATTACCTATTAAAAATAAGTAGATACGTATTTAAGCGTTTCTGAAAATTTTACCCCTGAGGGGCTGATATTGGGGTTGTAAGTTTGTATAAAAGACCTTATTAAAGGGCTATAATTATTAAATATATTAACAGCCACGCGAGTAAAGCCGCGGGTAACCGCTAGATATACAAAAAAAAACGCATCAAAATTGCTCAGTTTTAAAAATATAAGCATACATAGGAAAAGACAGAGAAAGGCGACTTTGTTTTGTACATGCAATAATGCTATCTAAATTTTGTTTTAATTGCAAAATTAATTTCTTTACAAAGATTAATCTGTGACATGTCAAACTATTGATAGTCTTTGTTGTGATAGGTCGTTGCCCTCGCCCGGTCAGCTGATCTTATTGCACAATTAATATTGCTGTTACTAATATCTACAAGAGCGTCATGCTTAGTAAAAAATATTAATGTCGATATTTTTAACCGATTTCGATAAGAAAGTAGCCGAAGATACTAAGTCCCACAATGTGATAGCAAGCAAGTCTATCGCCACCCGGTCACATTTCTAATCCCTAGCAACAATTTTTTATTAGAAAATTGGAAAAAAACATTTTTTTACTGTTGTCCGACCTGGGATTCGACCCCGGGACTTCGTGCAGTCAAGTCCAACAACTGAACCGCTAGACCACAGAGGGGATTGAATTTTTAAATTCTTGTTTTATCTGGAAGAGTGTACTTTTTAGGTGGCCCTGTTTCCAGCAAGTCAAGATCGGGTGATAGAAACCCAGAGAAATCGATGAAAATACATGAATTTTTAGATGACTTACTTGTGCCCTGCTTACTTTACTTTATTCAGTAAAGAGTCACTTTGATTACGAATGGTAGCATTTTGAACGATTAATAAGATTGCTAGCAACGGTTGCTCATTTGCGACTTAACTCTTATCATTTTTTGAAAATGTGATTAACACGGCGTTACTTGTGAGCAAACTACGAGTTAGTGGTTAAACTTACTTATTAGGGGAGACCGGGGATGGTTGACTACTTTTTTACTAAAACGTACATATTATTTGTGTTTTAATACAGGAAGTCAATTAAACGGCATTAATTGATAGAAAAACTATTAAACTAATAAAAAAATACAATTTCTTGTTCTCAGTTAATATAATACTGATGATTAAAAGAGTTTTAAAAGAACGCAAACTCTTGGTCAATCTGCCCCTAGTCCGGGGTAGGTAGACTATAAGCCCGGGGTAAGTAGACTTAAGTACCGATAAGAAACAAATTACTAAGGGCAGCTGACGAGATTTCCGCGACTAATCTACTTACCCCTATAGTCAACCATCCCCGGTCTCCCCTACATTGCGTTGATTATAAGAACTGGCCATTATTGAAATCGAAGACGGTTATTTGCAGTTTCACTGCGCTTAATTTATAATTTTAGCACTTTGATTATGCTGCTGATCCAGCAAAGTCTGTTCTATCACTTTAGGTAAGTATATAATATAGCGCTTTTTTAACCGCTTACCGCGCAAAAATACAAATCCGGCAGCGTTGTTATTTTTTTATATACATACAATTTACTTTTGTTGCCATACAAGTGAGGGCGAACCAGGGACATCATGAAGTCCAACACCTGAACCCTAGACCAAATACGCAATCGTAAAATTTCTAAAAATGCCTCATAAAGCTTTCTAACACGATATTATAATTTAATAATAATAATAAACTCTTTATTGTACAACTAAAACATGAAATTGTTACATATTACATTTATAATAACATATTTTATACAAAAGGCGGTTTTATCGCTAACAAGCGATCTCTTCCAAACAACCAACGCTTAGAAGATAAATTTAAGTAGGTATGTAATATTAGTTACTTCCATAACAATCAGTAGGTGTTATTATAAAAATTCAATAGTACTATTTTTGTTGTAGGGCACTGGTTTATGGTAAGTATTTTGTTACATCACGGTAATTAGAACCACATGGAATTATACAAGTACAAATTGCAATGTATGCAAATGCATAAATACCTTTCCACGGTCAAATGAACAACTGATTCTATTATTAATCGCCTCTGTCGTCTAGTGGTCCAGTTGTAGGACTTGACTGCATGAGGTCCCGGGTTCGAATACTGGGTCAGGCAACAAAAAGAAAATTGGGGTTTTTCCAAATTTTTAATAAAAATATGTTGCTCGGGAAAGGTTATGTGCCCGGTTGGCGATACGCCTGCCACCTATCACATTGTGGGACTTAGTGTCTTCGGCTAGTCGTGGGTGCCCTGGTTGTGCCTCTGCCTACTTCTTCGAGGATATGGGCGTGAAGATACTTACTTATAATTGGTATTGGGACAGGTATGTTTATGGCTGGCTCCTTTACCAGATTTAAAATATTACTTAAGAAGCCGGTGACTTTTAAAATTTAAAATATATTTAATGTACAGTGACAATGCACTGTTAACACAATTGGTGTATACCTACAAATTACTTGTTTTTGAAGTGAAAACTTCTTTAGCGGCGTTGCACACTTTTTTGTAAAAACTTCTAAACTTGCGGCGCGGCGTAGGAGAGGAAGTATACCCCTCTTTTTATAAAATAGATGCCTGCGCCTGCTGTTTCGCTTAGACGGCGCAAGGCGCTTGCACGAATGTTCGAGTTGCCATGTTTGTGTACGATAGCGCAATAAATAAATATTGTATTCTACCACATAAATGGTAACAATTAAAGCAATTCGTGGAAAATTAATCCCTAAACATTCCAAAATATCAAAAATGCACAACGTTAATATGTAATGTTTCACTTTTGCCGGCCCTCCCGTAGTACAACCCGTCGTTTTTATCTTACTATTATTATCAGTTTACAATAATATGAACAATATACATTCTACTGATCTACAATTTGATGAAATGACGTCTTCATTACGTATGAAGAGTTCATAGGTCCCTGCCACAGAGGCGATTCTGATTAACAATTAGCATGTGTGTTAGTTGTTATGCATACTCTAACAATAATATTTTAATGTTAGCACGTGTGAATATTCATATTTTTCAAGAAAAAATCTACCTTAGGAATTTAAACGTAACGTCCATATATCGCCTGGATCTAAACCGAAGCAACACGAAAGATCACACGTAGATGATGCAGTTCAGTCTCTAAGTTCTTCTTCTTTTATAAATATGGCTTGAGATCGTTTTTCGCGACTTACTTTGTCTATGTCAAGTTAGTTAATTCTTGTACAATCATTAGTCACTACGTGCAACGACAAATCAAATAAGGGTCTTGAGTAACGCGGTGGCTTCGTTACTCAAGCTCATGTAGTGAGATCTGACGGCAGCGAAGAAATACACGATACACTAATTTCTTCATGATAATTTCATTTGTGCACTTTCACTGAATAAATTTAATATAAATCCCACCTAAATTAACAAATTTCACTCAATATAAACATGAAATTCAATCATTATGAAAAAATAACGGCCTTCTTCATTCACGTTGGCGCCAAAACACAGCTCCTAAGTTGAAAATGTTTGTAGTTAAGGGGCCATATACGTTAAAATACGTCAGCAGTTTACTGTTTTTTTCATACAATGCAATCATGGATCTTGCTGACAAAAATACACAAAATTAACATGAATATGCTTTACTAGACTAGTGTTTCCAAAACACGATTAATTTCACTTTGCTCGATAGAAAAAAATCAAAAAGTTAACCCTTTTTTGAAAGCTTTTGCTTTCTGTCTACTTCAATTGTGAAAATATCGACACCAGATTTAACATAAACATAGATAAGTACTATACCTAAAAGACAAGTGTTTCAGTTTTTATACATTTTTCAAATTACTTTTATAGTGTCAAAAATAGTGATTTGTCGCTTAAGACGTTTACTTTAGAGCGCCACTGTTCATAGTAATCATGGAACGGGGGAGCGCGGTGATTGGCTCTTCTGGCTAACTGAGTATGGGGCCTTAATTACGTCAACATTACGTGTCATAGCTTCACAATTTTACTTTTAATTAAACGAATGACAAAGATTACAGGTTAATATCCTGTCTATTTTTACATTTTTTTTGAGAAAATTGGAAAAACCAAATTTTCTTTTTGTTGCCCCACCCGGGATTCGAACCCAGGACCTCATGCAGTCAAGTCCAACAACTGAACCGTTAGACTACAGAGGCGATCCAGGCGTTTTCATGTTTATTTCAACAACTTCAGCTGAATTTAATGACAAAATATTTTCAAACAATAATTCAGACCAGTTTATGTGAAAACACCGTCTGTTGGCAAGCTGCACGGGAAAAACATTGGCTAGTATATTTAGCATGAGCTCATTTCAACAAATGAATGGAGGAACGCTACCAATGTCATTGTCATTGTCGAATGTTTTCACTTAGCGTAAGATAATATGTATTTCACGACTCGAACTAATTGGACCGGAAATGACTTACCGAAACCAGCTTAAAAATAATAAATCGACATGATAATTCAAGTAGGTACAATCTTTACTTTGATGAAAATACTTTTTTTTATTTATGTGTACATCTTTCGATGGTGGGATAAAAGTAAAAAAATAATGATAACAATACATTTAATATTACAGCTAAATAGGTACTATTATTGATTAGCTTTCATCTTATTTGAAATTCAATTAAACGACGGAATAGATAAAGGAACTATTGTGTAAAGAATAATATAGTTTTGTTTGTAATCGCCTCTGTGGTCGAGCGGTCCGGGTGTTGGACTTGACTGCATGAGGTCTCGGGTTCGAATCCCGGGTCGGCCAACAAAAAGAAAATTGGAATTTTTTAATTTTCTAATAAAAAAAAATGTTGGTCGGGATTGGAAATGTGCCCGGTTGTCGATAGGCTTGCCACCTATCACATTATGAGGCTTAGTATCTTCGGCTAGTCGTGGGTACCGTGGTTGTGCCTCTGCCTACCTCTTCGGGATATGGGCTTGAAGATACTTTTTTTTTTAGTTTTGTTTGTAAGTATATATTGTTTGTATATATTGTGGGACTTAATGTCTTCAGCAAGTCGTGGGTGCCCTGGTTGTCCCTACCTCTTCGGGCGTGAAGACACACACGCACACAGACACGTCAAACTTATAACACCACTTATTTCAACAAAAGCAACAATTAGATACTCAGTAATAAACACCTTACGACAAAGTTAGTTTTTATTTACGTGACGAGCTGCATTTCTAACATTTTATTCTACGCAGGGGACCCAGACCGACAAGCCTCTTGTTGCTCTGGATCCCTACTATATCTTACTAACTTGTCACATTCTGACCGGAATAAATTTATGTATTTGTCAAAGATGGTATAAAATGAGTTCTGCTAAATTATTATAATATTTCCGTAAAATATGTATGCAGTAATTATCGATATTCACTTCATATTTCTGTACATAAATATACATATAATATATCTAATTTTAAAGATCTGTCTACCTTCTTCGCTTAGTAAGAATTCGTAATACTCAATCTACACTATTTCCTCTTTTGCTTTTGTTTTGCTTTAATTACATTAATGTAATTTATGAGCCGGCCCCTTAAGTTAATATGAATATGAGAAGCGTAGACTCAGATTTTATTTTATAGTTAAAAAAATTAAAAGTCGTTTATTTTTCTAGCTAAAACTTGAAATGTCAAAACTGCTTCATCAATTCGATTGTTTTTTTTTTGTTTATTCATTAAATGAAACTTGGCGTGTTTAAGTTAATAAGAGAAAGTTTGAAACCGCTAAACCTTACCGCCTCAGCTCAATTTGTCTTAACTGTTAGTTTCATAATCTTGTAGATCTGACAGTAATAGAATCATCATACATAATCAGTTTTGTCAAATCAAAATAGCCAATGGCAGATTGAATATTTTGCGTATACAATGAAAGGACTTGAAGAGGCATAGTTTGTTTTCAAACTTGTTATTTTTATTTTCGTCATAACTACTAAGGACTGGTTTATAAACTGATTTAGAAGTAAAACTGCAAAAAGCCGACTCAAATTTCATTACCACTTTGCGATTTGATGATTCCTTTTTAGAAAGAAGATTATGATTCCGAGGAATTTCCTTATAAGTAATAACAAAGTCTGATAAGTGTTTTTTTTAGTTGCCTCCACAAATTTTCACGTATCTCGACGACATCTTTTTTTTTTTGAATGACTAATGTGTTGTCAACCTCGCGGTTTTTACAACTTCACCGGGCTTTTCCACGACATCATGGATCATGATTACATTTCGAAAAACGAACTATCCAAATCTGTTAAAGTCTCAGGAGTCGCTTTACAAACGTACAAATTAACAAAGTTTCGTCGAATTGAGAACAACCTCCTTTTGGAATCCAAACCACTCATTAGAACATACACTACATATTGAGCAAAACCGCAGTCAGTAACGTAAACTATTTTAAATAATGATAACAATCAAATTCTATCAAATATTGACAACGGAAACTACATATTAATTTGTTTTTAGTAATTTTAATCAAATAAACATTAATTTATTTGATGTAAAACAGCTATAGATATTTTAGTGGTTTTTGTCAATAAAAATATCTAGTTTGTTTTAACAAGTTTAGGATTTCAATGTCAATGTTACCGCTAAACACGAATGATTTTGTGTAGGTATGTTACAACTGATCACCCGCTTGTAAAGTAGTAGCTAGTAATTTTAATTATGTTACTAGTGGTGTCAGTCTGATTATGGTACTACCACTGCACATACCGTTGCAGTATGCCTTTTGTAGCCTGTGCTGTTTAGATTTGGAAAAGCTGGTGCACTTACTCAAGAGCTTTACCATAACAATTTTAAAATGATTTTGAGAGAGACACCACTGCCATTTTAGTATTTATGGTTGATATTTTTTACAAGTAGGAAACCCAAATAAATATTAAAAATATTACCTGCTTCGTGACTTCTTTTATATTGCTGGTGAGGGTTTTGTGGATAAATAAATACTTTTTATAAACCGGAAGTGGGCACATTTAGTGATGAAGGTACACGGCCGAACGGTCTAACGATATCTTTACCACTGAGAAATTACAATGTTTTTCGCTAATTTATATAACGCAACTCTTTTAAAGTTTAGTAATTTTATTTACTGGACTATTTCAATAGTCATAATATAGTCATAGTCTGTCATATGTAAAATGTGGTGTATCAACAATTTTTGCTAGTTCACTCATTCCCTGCTCTGGTGGGAGATCGTTTGATTCAGCTATCACCTCCTTCCATTTCAAATTTCCATTGGTCTCACGTTAGTTTTGAAATGTGCGTCTACTGTAGTGGTTTATTCCAAAAAAATATTTTTTTAAAGACTAGTCTTTAAAATCACTAAATTATTAACTTAAATTATAGTGAACTTTGCGTCATTTACGAGATGTGACGGTGGCGCTCTGCTGTTCACAAACTAAAGTTAAAAGATGAAACATTTTAGACCCGTATTAGTTCGGACATGTCAAATTGTGATGTTTTCAATCAATGTTTCCCGAGTGATATATTAAATTTTATAGAAATGAGCGTGTACATATTAACCTGACCGCACTAAAAGTGTTATTTGTCTACCTTTTGTCTACTTTCGTCGAAAGAAGAATTCGATATTTTAAAATTAGTTTATTAAGGACGCAACAAAATTACAACTATTGTGTTTAAGACGTCCAAATTTTAGTGAAGTGAGTAATCTTATTTTCTCTTGATTATAAACGGTTTAACGTAAAAATGAACGATATTTGTCGAAACCTCTCCCCAAAAGATTAAATTTGGTTCGACCTCCCCAAGGTTCCTTCAAGGTAACTCACGCAATTAACGGACGCTCCCTAATAAAAAATGTAGTGATGTAATATATTTTGCAATTGTATCTCAATTACTGTAGCCTTATATAATTGTAATGATATTTAAAATCTGTAATGTATTTTAGAGTTACAATATTACTGACTTGATGTATTGTTCTTTAGATTATTAACACGCTGTTGCCCGTGGCTTCGCTCGCTAGATAAAAGAACGTTTATATTTTGTGACTTTTGCTACAACATTTTAAGTTGTAAAACTTTTTGTACCGGCGTACGTTAAGCTTTTGTGTAATTGAGTAAAAATTAGGTTTACAAAAAAACATTGTCTCCGCATCTACTCTAATCGAGTTTATAAAAATTTTTTTAGGAGATTTAACGTAATAATGAACACAATGACACAAATACAGACAGACGGTAATTTTTAAAATGCTTCCAATTTTAAATTTTTTAGGATTTTTATTTTAAAAACTACAATTATTATAAAAACTATCTTTAGGTACGCCCGTATTCTGGGAGAGGCAGGTAAAGGTATAACCACTAGCGACTGATGGCAGGTGGCAAACTTGACGCCAACCAGTCACATATCCAACCCTGGACAACTGTTTCTGATTTTGAGAAAATTGATGAAACACATTTTCTTTTTGTTTGTTTCTTCTTTTGTTTGTTTGTCAGACCCGGAGATTTAACTTGGGACCTCATGAAGTCAAGTTTAACAACCGGACCGCTAAACCACAGAGGTAAACTATTTTATTACATGTATAAGTATATAACAATAAACGGATAAACCTCTTGTTTCTAAAGATAAACATCAGAACTGGTCCAGATCCAGACGACTGACCTTTGCGCGACAAGCTTGTGTTTTAAAGAAAACTCCCGGTACTTGAACTGTTAATTACTATGTGGCAAACTCAATTGTATAAATAATGTTAATAAGTCGATCTAACAAATTTCATATCGCCTAACAATAACTAAGATAAAAGCCTAACCAAAATAAAAGTGTTGCTTTCTAATTTTCATTGCTATTGTCCCAGTATTTGACCGCCTCTTTGGTCGAGGGGCTAGCGTACTCGTATAACTACGCCTTTTTTATCGTGGGGAAATCCATCATGGATACCTGCCACTTTTGGTGGAAGTGGCGGGTTATGTCAGACTCCTACTGAATAAAACCCCACGGTGTCCTTGACTTCGCCAGGTGCCAGTGCTGTGTAGACGCTTTGGCAAACTTCCATGGCCCCGACGGCGTTGGATTCAACGATCCCCTTCTAGGAGCCCCACTCAACAGGGGCCGAATATCGTCTGAAGTGGTGAATGGAGACACAGCGTGCACCACTCCGGTTTTCCAGTGGCGACAGGCAACCCCGTACCTGCCGCAACTCAATCTCGATGACCATCCCACGCGGGCCAAGTGGCCCACCACCCTGTGTGCGCTCTTCGTGTCCCATTTTGGACAGAGAGGGATACTGAGGGGCACACCCTGGTCCGAATTGGTTTCACCGGGGCCCCGGCTTGACTCCAGTTACTCAGCCCCCCGTCACGACAATGCTCGGACCCTTGGGGGGGAGGGGAGATATAACTACACCTAACTTAAGCTAACGCGAGGCTCGGGTTCGATTCTCGTCGGGGGTAGACATTTGTGTGATGAACATTTAGATGTCTGCATTTCCGGGTCTGGGTGTTTACTAAATTGGTTCTGGTATTTAAGTATTTCTACGTATTAGTATCGTTGACCCACCCCATAACGCAAAATAAAAAACCCATAACACAAGCACATAATTTGCTTACTTTGGGGTTAGATTCAATATGTGTAACTTGTCCAGGGATATTTATCTTTGTCTCTCTTTCATCCCGGTTGTTCTTCACGTTTTAGGGTGTCGGTCAGTCTATTTTCCTACTCTTCTTGATAGCACATAGACATCGGCTTCCCAGTGTTAATGAGAAATAGTGAGTTTATTGGTACACATTTTGTGTCTTATAATGCTGAGCAGTAGGGCTAGTCTTGAATCTCGATATCATGCGAATGAAATTGGAATGGTATCTATTTTAGGTACTTTTAAACAGTACTAGCGTATTTTATAATCAATTATTATTATTATTATTATTTATATTTATTAATATAAATTAGTCAAAACTAAATTCAATTCCGATACAATAATTTATTGTTTACTATTGACTAAATGTTGATAACTTGCCAGTATTGTAATCAAAAGTACCTAAAACGACATATTCGATTCCATTTTCCAATATTGAGTGAATCGAGTTTCTAGTGTAACCCTATGAACTTCGTTCCGCCTGACACTGACATCTTATGTTTACCGGTAAACCTTGACATGTGTGTGTGTCTGTGGCATTATAAATTTGAACGAATTGGCCGATTTCGATGCGTTTTTCGTTCGTGATAGTTCCAGATTACGATTTCTATTGCATCCATTTCATTTTGATTTATATCTTCTTTAGCTATTGTATTCTATTTTAGGAAGGAAGGATCTTTAAGCGATGGTAATAAATTAAGTATTGTATTGATTGTTATCAGCTATTCCTCAGTTTTTCCCTATGCAATTTATACAGGAAAAAATAGGGTATTGTTTTTTCCTATTTTCCTTGCAAATTCAGTTCTCTACTTAAAAACCTTTCTTGAGCCTTTAACAATATAATAGCCATTACTTAGTTTTGCGTTTATCGACACATTTTGTGATTTATTTCTTTTTTAACTTCAGTTTAAATATGTCATGGATGCAGGATTGTTACAAGTTTGATATGTCTGTAGCATCATAACTTTTGAAAGGATGGACCGATTTCGACTCCGGTTTTTGTCTAAAAACTTACCTAATCGAGATGATTCCTGCATTAAATGCAAATAGGTATTATTCTTTTTTTATTTCAGGGTTATAGGTATGTCCGTGTTGGTCCGGGCTCCTTTGTAGAATAGACCATCTGCCTTCCTGTGCCAGGCAGCTCGTAAAAGGCGAGCATAGGCTTCCGTCACTAACACCGTGACATCTGACTAGGTGGTAGAGTTTCGCAGCGACTCACCCGGATTGGTACCACCGCCTTACCTATTCCTGCCGACATAACGTGTTCCGGTTCGGAGGGTAAGGTAGCCGGTAAACTTACTTTTGCTCGAGGCCTAACATCCCGACCTCAGGTTGGCAACGCACCATTACCAGCTTTGGTGTCTCTAGGCGGCGTGAATTTCTTACCAACAGGAAATCCGTCTGCTTTTTGGTATCGATGTGGTGATTATGGTATCGATGTGCTGCATTTGCAATATATCACTCATTGCAACCGTTGCTCTTCACATAAATATGCTCTTTCTAATGGGAAACATCTACCCTAAATAAATCATTCCAAATCCCAGGATAATACAATACCCTATCATAAATAAATGGAACCCTGGATACTGTAAATGCTAAGTTTGGAAAATATGGCAAAACAAACTCCCTGGCAAACAGGACTATAGCCAATCTGACTTATTAGTGTCACTGTTTCCAAACCTAGCCTGGCAGGAGAAAAAACGGCGAAATAAACTCTAAATGCAACCAATTTCTGCAAATAAATTAACCGTCTTAGAAATACTTAATCTTGTCTGCAAGAAAACCTTTGACATTATAGTACGTTTTTCTAATAGTAAATCATTAATTTTCCTTACTATTTTCCAGTTTTTTTCATAACAACCTTCTCCTGACAATGACTAAGACAAAGAAAAAAGAATCAATTTATTCAAAATTAGTCCATCCAATTAGGCGTGATGCGATGACTACGCGAAATTGGGATTCATTTTTTTATAAAGATAAGTGTTACTTAACAATTTTATTGTAAAACGAAATTATTAAGCTCTATAGTTACAATATTTTTCGGTTTTGGAAGGTCTTCAGTCGATTTTTTATTTTCTATATATTCCTTGTCAGATGGTGGGTTTAGTAATGTGTTCAAAATTATATTCCACCTTCTTTTTTATTATCTTATTTGTGTCTTTCGTTAGTCCATTTCCATCTGTGACATCTCAATAGATTCGTTCAATACATTCATTAAAATGTTTTCAAGTTTTTTACTTGCTTTTGTAAGATCAGTTTTTTAAGAAGCACTTTCACGTATTGCAAGTTGTGGATTTGTATCTGCAGTTTTTGCATTTTCATTTCCAATTATTTTCTTAATCACTCTTATATACATTAAACATTTGTTAGAAACATTAATTGTCTATTGCTCTGTAAATTTACAATAAAGGCAACACCGATATCGCTACGAGAAGATACCTATAATTTGAGTGATCCCTATTATTAGTATATAAGCCAGTCTCTAAATAAGTGTGTAAGGCTAACCTTATAGCCTAAAATGTTGACTTGTGACAATAATGTTAGTAAAATATATGTATTAGATCATAAACATGTTTCATTTTCTGAGTCTTTAACACATTATCTAGCGTTATTTATTTTCTATAATTATGATGATTGTTCATGACTATACCATTTTCAGTTTTTTTTTTCTGTTTAGGCACAAAACAAACTTGTTACTTAATTTCAAAAAATGTTAGTCACTACTATTTACTTACTATTATGAGGACAAGTAGGTCATCTCGACTCGGTTGATCCGACCAACGCCGACGCGGACGGTTGAAATACACGTGCTGCGTTTGAAATTAAATATAACGCGTGTTATGCGTTTGATCTCCACGGATAAAAACACTTACTAGCGAGATACACAATAATAAAGAAAGTATATAATAAAAAATACCATACTAAAATGGAAGAGTGCAACAGAAAGTGTTGGTGCTAAAATGAGAAAGAACACGCTTTGCCGGTTCGGACATTTGGAAATAATGGCAGATCAAAGATTGAGGAAGCAGATACAATGCGAATGTGGATGGATGTAGGTACCCGGGAGACCAAGGTTGAAATCCCACGGTCAAATCGTTTGGGTGTTAAACGAGAGTAGTGCCAAGAGTCTCCGAAACCGACAAGTTGGTATAAAAAACTTATGAATGTGGAGGAAGCCAGAAAGGTCCGCAAGGTTCGTAAGACTTGACGTCAATTTATGTATGTAAAATTAAACCGAATCGCCAATTTAATTGTTGCAATTTAATCCGTAATTTATTGTGTAAGTTAGCAATTATTTATAGTTAATTAAGAAGCCAAAATATAAATACCTGAGACTGTAAACAGACGCTACGTATTTTTAAGATATTGGAAAGCCAACAAGCACATGGATTTCCTGATAGTAAGAAGTTGACACTACGTGGAGATACCAAAGGTGGTAATAGTGCGTTGCCAACCTGAGTCAGGGATATTAGGCCTCGAGCAACAGTAAATTTATCGGACCTTACCCTTATACATAAGTCTTTCTAATTTGTGCCTTACCCTCCGAACTAGTAGGTACACGTTAAAGACAAGCATTAACGTTATAGCGGCAGCAATAGGAAGAGCCCCAGTTAAATCAAGAAAACAGCACCAATCATTCATCAGCACATTGTAGGCACTAGTGTCTTCGGCTAGACGTGGGTGTCCTGGTTGTGCCTCTGCCTACTACTTCGGGGATATGGGCGTGAAGATGCTATCTCTAGACAGTTACACAAATTGAATCTAACCCCAAAGTAAGCAAATTATAAGCTTGTGTTAGAGGTGTTAGTCAATGATTCTGATGAAATGTTCATCAAACAAATGCTTGCCCCCGTCGGGAATCGAACCCGAGCCTCGCGGTGTATACGCTAGACACTCGACTAACGAAAAATCACAAAAACACTGCAAAGACCATGAGATAACAACAACACAGCTCCAAATTAAAGCTGTTATTTCTTCGGTAATGCTGTGATTCAGTTTATTATGTTTGTACTAATTATGGGTCACATTTATAATTACATTTGATTTTATTTCAGCTACGTAAAAGATCAGTATCTACATCAGATAAATCTTTTAGCACCAAACTACTTAGCAGAAGAATTTGACAATGTTTTGCAGTAATCCTTCCGGGCCCGACTCACACATTCGAAATTTTTTTGCGGAATCCCGTTTCGAAATTTTAAAACAAAAAAGCGCTCCATAAAAATTCACTCATGCTTCGTACGGAAAAGATGTGATCTTGAGTGACAGCCCCATAGATTAGTTGGGTTTGAAATTTGTTAAAATCGTAACATAATTACAAATTGTCAAAAGGCTGACTCCAATTATTTTATTACCGAAAAACAAAAATAGTTAATTATTCTGAGATATTTTCACATAAAATGTAGCTGCAACCACTGCACTACTACGACCACTGCAATTGTTGATAATGTCGTCAAGGCTCAAGAACATTTTATTCATTACCACCACCACCACTATTGAGATAATGACTAAATTTAAACGAAGCCACTTCTGAATTATGATAGGTCAAGATTCTGAAGTGGCTTCATTGAAAAAAATCCTCTACAAAATAAAGTATCAAAATCAGTTTATTATTAGCCGAGTAATCGTATAACAAACAAGAAAAAAACATTTAGTCTATGACAACCTCCTTCTTTATTGGAGCCGGTTAAGAGTGTACGAGTGGCTATGGTAGAAAGCAAAATACACAATTTTATTGAATTTGATTTACTTAATAAATAGGCAGGCATTTAAATATATTTAGAAGCGCCTTACTTGATGAAAATGTTTTTGAAAAAACTATTTCAAAAACATTTTCATCAAGTAAGGCAGGTCATAATCTTATAATAATGGTATAAAATGACAATTCCAATTTTATATTCATGTACAAACATAATCTAAACCTCTGGAAAACTAAATAACGTATACACAACCGCTAGTATAATGATAAATTAGTTTGGTTTTTAGTCAAATTAGTGTTGTACGAAACGAAGTAAACACAAATCATATCGATAAAAACTCACCCCATTTTATATAAAAATTAACATCTTGCCGCAGGTGTGTAAACACAAGCACAGTTTATTTAAAGACTGAAACACTGGCCAGACTGTCCGGTTTGGTCTACATATGGAGATCATTCTAGAGAAGTACCTGAGACTTAATACTCACACTAGGGTTGTCTATTTGTATAGTACAAAACATATCGATGATTTAACAAATAACTGTTATGATTATTATTTTAGGGTCATACTTATTTAGATATAGATAGTTCTCAAGACTAGTTAATAACTAATGAGAAATAATTATTTAATTGCAAAAAACATGAAGCTCTGGGTATGGCTATACATATGTAGCTGTCAAACTGTCATAACGTTCACTTGTAAATTGATACAATTATATTCTATGCCATATAAATTTACAATTGGATTCCCCTCGCTCCGCTGTTATTTTATCTAAATGCGATTATTTGGTTTGATGATTTTGAAACTGGTATTTCAAAATAGCCTATACATCGCATAGGCTTTAAGATTTACAAAACCCTACAAGTGCTGTTGCATAAAAATACAAACAACTGTTGGTAAATTACTTACCAGTATCGACGTACACTATCTATCACTTACGTAATAGTTTTTGAATCCTAAATAACAGATGTAGAACAAATTCCTAAAGGTATACTTTATTTTGCTAGTTTCGCGGAATCAGTGTAACTATTGTGACAAGAAATCTTTCGAGTGTCACGAACGTGGCAAGCTCTACGAACGCACTGACCAACCACACAAAGTGTGACCGAACTATTGAAGGTAGAAGTAAGTAAGAAAAACAGTTTAATTTTACGTGTCCTTCGCCAACCTTGTCTTCTTTACCAGAAAGCTTAACAATCCTTACTCGACGTACGTTTCGCCTTTTTATTTTGGTCTTTATGTGTACATGTAAGAGCTATCGAGGTAGCGACAAATCACTTGCACTGCGTTCAACGGAATTCGTACTATCCGTACTATACAACATAATAACATATTTCATTTTTCTGTAATTTAGCGATTCGCAATTGGACGTAACTTCGTGGCTTGTAGGGTTCGATCCTTATTCCTTGGGTCGGGAAACAAAAATTAAAATGTGTTTTTTTTTCATTTTTTTAATAAAAACAACGTTGCCCGGTATTGGAAATGTGCCCGGTTGACGTTAGGCTTGCCACCTATCACAACGAGGGAGCTTTGTCTTAGGCTAGTCGTCAGTGCCTTGATTGTGTCTTTGCGTACCGGTTCGAGGATAATCATAATATTAATAGAATAAAATATGGTTATTTCTGCGATAAAATTAAAAATGTCCCATCACTATTGGGCCGTCTCAGTCGCATGCGTTTGCGCAAGTTACTTTCGCTAGTGACGTGACGTTGCTGGAAGTAATTTACTAGTAAGTGAAGGCCAAAGCAAGATTCCTAAGGGGCTGTTTGGGAGAGGTCAGTTTTACGAGATTTTGTTCAGACAAATTCAGATATTATTATTAATGTTTAGGTGATTTATTTGGTTTCAGAGAAACATGACTAAGATTGCCTCTCTAGTTTGTGGTTATAGTGACATTGATTACATGAGGTCCCAGCTTCGAATTCCATGTCGGACAATCCCAAAATGTGCTTTGTCAATCTTCTAATACAAACGTTACCATAAACCATGACCGAACCAATACCTACAATGGTCTAAGGTAACAGTTTATCTTTTATAACTTATACTTAAAAATGTATGCATTATTAATCATAACTCAAAAACCACTTGTCGGATCTCGATAAAATTGACATGGAAAGGACTCAGAACGATGACGTATTTTCCCCAAAAAACTATCAAAATACAAAAAACTATCAAAAAAACATACAAAAACGTATACTTAGTTCAATTCATAACCTCTTCATTTGGCCAGAAGCTCTCAAACATAAGATTGATACCAGTAATGTCTATGGTGTAATAAATAGAAAGTGTGTTCAGACGCAAATCAATCTTACCGTCAGTGCTTGTCCTACATCATAAATTTGAAGTTCTATCATCATTACTTGCAATACTGTCAATAAGTTAAATGACTTTGCAAAATTAAATTACTTACTTATTCAACATGTTTGCCTTTAATCATTATTAATACAATAAAAAAGCTGTCAAACGCTATATCATTTTTTAAAAAATTCTTAATTCGACTATATGTTTTTTTTGTATGTTTGTTACGCGATTACTCTGTCAATAGCCAACCGATTTTCATGGTTCTTTTTTAGAAAGATATTTCGTGATTCCGAGGTGATCCCGTACTTATTTTAACATGATTATTGTATTTGGGTTATATATACATTTTGCAGTTTTACTGTGCTTAATTATCATAAAAAGCTTTCCTCTGATTTGGAAGTAAGTATCGATGTATTTTTTAACGTTAATCCTGCTACGAAAGAAAGAGGTTAATGTTTTTCGGGTGTATGTATGCGTGTATATATCCACATGTGTTCATTAATTTGGGATGCCCTACAGCCAGGGTTAGGCCTGGACACGGTGCGAGTGAGTAAAACAAGTTGTTTGAGATTTAACAAAAGGTTATCAAATAATAAATACCATTTCTCTCCATAGACCATATTTTTTTATGAGAAAGATGTTCGAGTGCACGGCTCTCCTGATAGTGAAAAAATAACCGCGGATTATGGATACCATCTATGTTATAATGGTGTCACTGCCCTGTGGCCGGGATATCAATCCTATTGTGCAAGTCTACCGGCTACCCCATTCTTCAAACCGAAACATGACAGAGTCATTAAGGCGGTAGGAACAGTTAAGGCGGTGAATCCCTCGTAACTCGGATAAGTGGCTGCACAGCATTCTACCACCAAAAGTCTTGCTGGTATGATGAAACCTATGCTCGCCTCTTACTAGCTGCCTGGCAGGAAGCAGACGATCTATTCTACTCAGTGGACCCGGACTAACACCCACTTGTGCGTTGGGTATTAAAATAAAGAAAAAGCAAGTTTCAGAGTAAAATATTATTCTTGACTTATACCTATTTATATTTAACAAAATCTAAATATAAAAATAAAGTACCCTTGCGCATTGGTCATGGTATATCTAAAAAACAATTCTATCGATTTCATTCATCTTATTCTAATCTTTTGCATGTTTTTATAAATAAAAACAAAATGGGGAACTGGAAAAATAGTCAATGAAGGATCCTAAAGATTATATATTAGGTACATACAAAAGTATGACCAAAACGCACATAACCTTTGCTTACAGACGGGTAATAATATCATTATCACTTATCTTACACTTGTCATTATAAAAAAAAATGTCACACACTTATTACCGTCCCCGTTTTCAAAACTATTTCATTGACTGGTTTTGATTTTGTCTATCGATATTATTATCGTGTTTTACCAAAATCCATATCAATCGTATGGTTTCACAGCACTAAAAATCATTTGCTTTATGGCAATAAAAAAATTGAATACTTAGTACCAACCCACTTATACCACCATACATACCACCACCATACTTAGTGAGAGTTTTGGCGCCATCATGAAAGATGATCGTAGTTTTTCTCGGAATTATTGAACTTCGTGTATATTATGAGTAAAGCTAGTAAATTTAGGTGGCATTTCGTTAAATTTTTATTGATTAAAGTGCACAAATTCAATATGTTTATGAAGAAATTAGTGTACCATGTATTTCCTCGTTGCTGCCAAAACGGACAAAATGAGATCGAGTAAAGACCCAGACATGACATTTCATAAAGACTTAAGAAAATTGGTAATAAATGACAAAATAAGAATTTATTAATACAAAAACGTTGCAGTATGGCCTAATGGTCTTAGCCTGTCCCAGAAAGGGACAAATTTTAAAAACGCCAGCAACAGCCAGCAACAACCGCAAAAACCTAAAGATAAATTTTGGCGAGATAAATTAGAGAAAACTTGGATGCAGTTTCTTTCATAATTATGTCATTTCGTGTAATTATAGAGTACCTAAACTTAGTCATATTTTTACTAGGTAATTTTGGTGGAATGTTGTATAACTTTGTTCAATGAAACGTTTGGTAGACCATTTAGAAATTGGTTTGTCGTGAACTTTTTTGATACTGCCAAATCTCACGTTTTAAGCTTGGCTAAGGATTCCCTAAACTTTGACCTAAATCCTATGATTTAACATGTTTATGCGATTGTAAGCATGTCTATGAAATCAAGTAACAGCTTTGTTAATAACAGAATACGCCCACGGTCTCCTAAAACTAAGAAAACAAGTATTGAGAGATTTTAGATTATTTTTATTTAACAAGACAGATTTCATGGACCGGAACTTCTTGAATAACATGGTACAATCACCAATTATTTTTTTGGTTCTGTAAATATTATTATTTCCCTTAATAGCAAATAGGTATATTTATATTTAAGTTATACGATATACTAACTTGTCATCTATTTTGTCATTTTTATGCATTGCAGCACCATTTCATCAAAATAGTTATATCATTTTATTCCTTTCATTTTTTATTTTACCTAATCTATGCTAATTTCAAGATTAACTTGAAAATAATGTACAAAGGCCTCCGCTAAATTTCAAGATTTTTATAGAGCAGGCGCCCGCTCGTGAATTTGTTGTTTGATACTAATCGATAGAATAATTAAAATTTGATTTGTCTCGATTTGAGTAAAGACGCGTCCGCGCGTCGTTTTGTGTGTTGCTATTAGAAATATGGAACAATAAGTTTAAGTTTGAATGATTCAAAATAAACAATTTATACTAAAGGAGTTTATACCTAACGGGGTTCGAAATTACCGTACCCTTAATTATTGTAATTTAATTAGAAAAAATAACCTTGGTGCTTAGACCAAATTGTGCGAGTGGGCGTCTGCTTTGTGCGTATGTGCTACTTCCGGCTATAAAAACATTTTCAAGGTTTTTTTAACAAATTATATATTAACATGATGAATCAAATAACAATATTTTTGATTAGGTACTGTTATATATAAATATTATAAATAAATTAGTAACAATATCAAAGTCATAAACGTTTTTAAATGATGTTTTAGTTATCCGCACTTACACTTTTTGTTACATTTTAACCCATTTCACTTTCACACAAACCAAAAATAAATAAACTTAATTTAACTATCTGTATTTACCTACGATGGAAAGTATAAATTCTATATTAAAATTATTATGACTAATAAATAAATTAAATTTACGGGTAAAATAAATAAATGAATAATAAATAAGTCTCACAATAAATTATACACATTGATTTAACCTCAAACTTCAAAGTATGATTGTGATATAGGAGTGTTCAACGATAAAAATAACGATACGTGGTAAAACATGTAATTATACAGTATAACAAAAATCAGCATCTAGCCCCAGAAATACAGACATCTAAGTATGTCCACTATTCTAATACCAAATAACTCATGTCATATTCTGTCAAAAAATTCAATATTTCTTTTCTATCTTTTCATGTCTGGACGTCACTTATTATTAAACATAACAAGTGCATTTTCGAATACATAAGCATTACACCAAATGTAATAATAATAATATAAATCAATATACCATTTAAGAATCTTTATGATAATTTCATTTAACTATACTGCTTTAATAAAAAAATAATTTCTTTTTATTTTTTGTTACATATCTCTCTGATACCAGGTTGAACTAGGTTTTTTGAACTAACTTGTATAGCAGATTGAAATGTATGAGGATCTTATATTAAGATGATACAATATGTAAGATGATATTTTATTCTCAAATATATTATATCCTGCCTCCTATATCATACTTGAAGCCTCCCTCTCTTGTACTAAATCAACAACCGGTAATCCCCGTTGTATAATCATATCACAGGACTGCTACACCGACGATCCTTATTATAATTCTTAAGGGACGTTAATGATTGCGTAGATTTCAATTCTTCAGGAGACAAAGGTCTACCTCTGAACTCATCTTCAATCTCCTGCAAAGTCCTATCTTTAGTTTCAGGCAAAAATAGCCAAGCTATTACTAAACAATAACCCACTACAATAGCATATAAAACATATGCTCCATGAATACCAAAGTTTTTAAATAAAAATGGCACCGTTTTCACTGTTATAAACAAATTGAGAGACAGTGCTAAAACACTAAAACCTCCAGCTAAACTTCTATATTCTAATGGAAATACTTCTCCAGCTATAATAAATGGAAGTGGAACGGTACCCGTAGCTATCGTAAACATATGGAGATGAATCAAAGCTACACCTATGAAAGGATGATCAAAAGGTAACATATTTTGTCCCTTGAAATAAGTATATGCAGCTGTTACTAGGAAAGCGAAAATGTTTATACCAACAGTAGCAAACAACATTGTACGACGTTTGACTTTTCTTATGACATATACTGCTACAGAATTTGATACAATCCGCTGAATATCTAATGTAATAACTAAAAGAGATATATTCGCGTCTGAACCTATGACGTGAGTGAAGATGTCAATAGTGTAAGCTGCTAGAATATTGGCACCAGCCCATTGCCCTAAAGTGTAAATGTGGATCATGATAAATATTGGTTTATAGAACTCTCGTTTCCTAATAGTGGTATTAACATATGCTAGATTGCTTCTAATTTTCTTGGAGAAAGACTCCGATATATTTGTCTCAGCTTTCGATTCTCTTAGAATTTGACTAGTTTCTATCATTCTTTCTAACTCTTCATTTTCTTCATCGCCACGTAACCAATAGAAAACCTTTCTGCAGTCCTCATACCTTCCTTGATCTGCTAGCCAACTTGGTGATTCCGGGGAATATATCACAATCAACAAATCACCAAACATAATGAAAGCAATAACTAATGCAGTTGTTTGCCAGCTACAATAAGAACCTAGAGTGTGTACACATAACACTCCAGTTGCTATAGATAAAGAAATCACAGTTAGAAAAGCTCCTCTGTTCCTTGGGCTAGTGTATTCTCCAATTAGTACAGGACCAAGAGAAGCACTCATTCCCATAGCTAAACCTTGAAGAAATCTTGCAATGAGCAATTGGGTGATGCCTGAAGCGGTGATGACGCAAAACCAGCCAATTATCATCGGAGCCAAACTCGCTAAATTTGCAGTTCTTCTT
This sequence comes from Calephelis nemesis, assembly GCA_002245505.1. NCBI lineage: Eukaryota > Metazoa > Arthropoda > Insecta > Lepidoptera > Riodinidae > Calephelis > Calephelis nemesis. The sequence goes on along the minus strand of NJDD01001697.1, from coordinate 47,447 downwards.
CCATATTTCGCCATGATGGTTGGAACTATGAAATTGCCAGCCACCAACGCAAATCCGAGGATAGCAGCTGAAATGATAAAACAGAATTTTTATCTATTAGTATAAAATCTACTACGCAATATGCTACATGACATAAACCAGTCATCCTAAGTTTTGAAGTGAAATGGAAAAAGAGAGGTGGTGTATGCTTAATTTGTCTCTGTGAGTGTAAATTGTCTCTAAGTGGCATCATAATTTTTAAAAAAATTAAATGAATTCGATGCTGATTTACTCGTTTGAAAGTTGTTATCGAGTTAATGCTTTGCCACACTACATGTAGGTTCTGTAGAAAGTTATTGATTTTTTTATAACTTTAGGATTATATTGGAAAAAAATGTCCTTAAAGAAAACATATAATTAGTCCTATTTAAAATTAATCTTCTTGTACTTACTAAAGCATATCTACCTAGTTATCGCTTAAATGATGCAATGGGGAAGAATTTGGTGAATCGAGTATAACTATAACTAGGTCTGCAAGGTTCGCGACTGTTGGAGCTCGATGCTCTAAATCCCTCACGTAACGGATTTGGCATGAAGATGTGTATGTATGAATATCTATATATCTACGTTTACGTTTTTACAATAAAGAAAATATGACGATCGGAATCTCGACGCTTTCTAAAGTGTTTCCATTTTCTCTAAAAGCGTGTTAAATATCTAGGTATATTCTTTCAAAACTGTTTTGTTTGAATTTAGGATTATCAGGATTTTGGTTGTATGTACGAATGGAAATGCAATATATATTTCTTATGTAAATATTAGGGTTTTCGATGAGGATAAAATGTGCAATTACTAACATTTTAGTATTTTGATTGAAGCATTTTATCTGAAGGCATATAATGTTTTTTTTATCGCTGGATAAATTACACAAATTGAATCTAACCTCAAAGTAAGCCAATTATATGCTTGTGTTATAAGTGTTTGTCATCGATACTTAAAACATAGACATACTTAAATAAATACCAAAATAAATTTAATAAACATCCAGATTCGGAAATGCAGTCATCTAAATGTTCTTTACACAAATGCCTGCCCCCGTCGGGAATCGAACCCGAACCTCGAGGTTGGTCGGTGCGGTTAAGCGTGTACGCTAACCACTAGACCAACGGACTGTTGTGATGAGGGCACTTATAATAATAAAAAAAAATTAGGTTAAGTTATGAACCTAGGTATTGAACCCGTTTGAGCCACGGCACTGGACCCAGGACTTTTAGTAGTAATGTTTAGTCGACTCTGTGGCCTAGCAGTCTAATGTTGGACTTGACTTCTTGAGGTCCCAGATTCGATACCCAGGTCTAGCAACAAAAAAAAATTAGAAAGTTAATATTTACAAATTTCTAATAAAATTGACGTTGCCCGAGATTGGATATGTGCCCGGTTGGTTATAGGCTTGCCACCTATCACATTGTGGGATTTAGTGTCTTCGGCTAGTCGTGGATGCCATGGTTGTGCCTCTGCCTATTTCTTCGGGGATATGAGCGTGAAGATACTTTAATATTTTACAGTTAGTTATTTCTGAATATAAATAAAAGTTCTCTTACCTATCCATGACCCTGACGAATCATCGATCGGTATGATAGAATCAGGTTGTCGCAGCTGTGGCAACAGTATGGCGGCGAATCCCATCACCAGGCCATGAGCTGACATGTTTATTGACACGCCGATTGTCACGAAACACTGGAAGACCAATCAGATTTTTTTAATTTCGCGTGTTATGACACTTTTCAAAATAGCCCCCTATTAATTTCGGACTCCTTAGAATACACACCACTAACACTTATCGCAATCACTACATGACGGAGATTTTCTACTATGGTTGGTTGGTTGATGGTTTTATACAACTGCAATACCATTGAATGAATGAATGAATGAATGAATACACTTTATACCATTTCCTGTAGGCAGATGTCAGAGTTCGCAACTGTCGTGTTCCAAAATTTTGAGGGTGGGGTAACCGGTAATCTAATAACTTTTATTTTTTTACTTAAAGTTTCATATATTGGAAGGCAAAAAGGCAGACGGATTTCCTGATGACAAGAAATTCACCTCGCCTAGAGACACCAAAGTTGGTAATGGTGCGCTGCCAACGTGCGGATGTTACGAGTCAAGCAAAAGTAAATTTTCCGGCTAACTTATCCTCCTAACACCTCAACGGCAAGCGCTGACGTTATGACGGCAGGAATAGATAAGGCGGTGGTACCAGTATGAAAAGGCGCTGCGAGACTTTGCCACCTAGTCAGATGCCACGGTGTTAGTAACGGTAAGCCTATGCTCACCTTTTACGAGCTGTCTGGCAGAAAGCCTGATGGTTTATTCTGCAAAGGAGCTCGGACCAATGTATGTATGTATGTATCTCTGACATAAAAAGGCACTCAAATTCTAAGAAATTGAAATATTTCTATCACATTCAAGACTTAGTAGGCAACGGATATTGCTTGCCATTATCTTGTTTTTTTTTCTTTTGTAGTTAAGAGCTCTGACGGTGATTCAATTTCCATTCTGATCTTTCCTTTTTACCTCTTTTCGCTGGTTGAGAAGAAATAAAGTCGAATACATCAAATAGTTTGTCTCCTCATGATAAAAAGATAATTAGGTATGTTTATATCACTTGCTTTATTGTGTCAAACATTTAATTATACCTACTTAATAAAGATAAAAACCAGTTACTTTAAACGTTAAAAGAATTTGTTATTTGATACATCTCTAAATTTCGTAAATTGTAAAAAACATACATGCATAAAATATAAAACAAATGCAGAGAAAATTTTCATTTCCGCTCTTTTCCTCCCAGTGAGACGGCGGGAGATTTGGTGAAAATCCTGCTCCCCAAAGTCTACCGTGAGATTTTTAGAAATGTGTGTTTGTGCAAATGCGTATGTTTTTTTCTTAAACGAAAAAAATAACTTGCTCAAAGTTTTTGGGCCTTGATATGTACTATTATTGTATCTATGTATTAGGCTACATTTTAAAGAACAATATATAATTATTTTAATGCAATTTTTAACTGTTTATTGCAAAAAAAAATGTTATGTTTGCAGATAATATTAGATTCGATTTGGCTTTGGCTGCCTTGCTCTCTTCGTGTTTCTTAAGTCATTCATCATCAAATGCAAATCATGGCCTCTTGTTTCCAAACAAAGTAAAATCCCGCAAACTGAGTAGCATAACGCTTGTTGTGTCACATATGATGTTACCTTTTCCCTGCCACCATTTTTTCATTCTGGTTACGTATATTTACATTACACAGTATTCCGCTAAATCTTGTTCCATGCTTGAGGGTTGTCTTGAAGAGATCGCTGTCTTGGTGATAAGGACCTCTTCGTGTATTTTATAATTTAAGTTTTAATGTATTTGTAATTTCTCTGTATATGGTGCACAATAAAGAGTTATTGTATTGTATTTTATGGAATATATTTAACGTTTTTTATCTTACTTCACATAGTTGTATGTTATTCAAACAAAACAAGAAAATAATGTGTTAATTGCCGATTTATACCAAAATTTGATTTCTGAATAAATAAATAAATATTACAAGAAAAGTTACGCGGATTGACTTCAGCAATCAAATTATATGTTTGTGATATATTTGTAAAGCATCTCGGGGTTTTAATAGGTACCCCAGCAATATGTTCATTACACGAATGTTTGTCACTTCGGAAATCGAAGCTGAACCTCGCAAATTACCGCTGAAGTTATGCGTCTACGCTAACCTATCGGCCAACGAGATAGGAAAAGTCATTTTTCATTTTAATTATCGGTTATAAATGAATATTTTATTAATGATTTAATAGGTGGTAGAGTTTGGCAGGGTTTCACCCGGATTGGTACCACCGGCCTTACCTATTCCTGCCGCCATAACGTTACGACGTGTTCCAATTTGGAGGGTAAGGCAGCGGGAAACTTTACTTTTGCTCGAGGCCTAACATTCCGGCCTCTGGTTGGCAACGCACCATTACCACCTTTGGTGTCTCTAGTCGGCGTGAATTTCTTATCATCGGGAAATCCGTTTGCTTATTTTCCTTCCAATAACATAAAAAAAATCTCGAAATTTAGAACAACTGAATAACACGAAATACGAGTAGGTACAACAAGTACTCCTATCTGATGTCAGATAAAAGTATGGGTGCAGTTTTCGCCATTTAAACTATAGTACCTGGATGACCGAGCTTTGCTCGGTATTTTTTTTTGTTGTTTTTTAATTGTGTTTTTTGGAAATTATATTTAAGTACGAAAATTTAAAAAGTCTAACCTCAAAGCAAACAATCATTGACTTCGTTACTTAACAACAACAATAAAACACAAATATGACATTTTCTAAAAATGATTCCTAGCTAGATCGATTTATCGCCCCCGAAACCCCCTATATACTAAATTTCATGAAAATCGTTGGAGCCGATTCCGAGTTTCCAATTATATATATACAAGAATTGCTCGTTTAAAGGTATAAGATATGTGTTTTAAGTGCATCGTAAATTATATTTAATTGTAATTATTGAATGTTTGAATAGTATAATGTATTAATGAATAATAATTAAATTGATACATGACCTAGTATTTCTCTTCAGTTCACTTCACGGCACTTGGACATGCATAGGTCGTGCAATAATATTACCAACTTTTTTTTCAAACAACGAAACAATTTTATATTTCGTTAAATATTAGTTAAACATGATTTTTTATCCACGAGTATACGGAGAGAATTGTAAATTACTATCAAGGCTGTTGATAAGATATGGCCGAAGTGGTTCCTCCCTGAAGACAAGTGTTTCTTATTGATTATGTCACTGATAACTTACCTATCAAAATCGCGCTAAAAACTACAGCTTTACATGAATCTTAGCCAGTTTTAGAGTTCTGCTTTCGAATAGCTAAGTCAACACCAGTGTACTTTGAAATTCACTATAATTTCATTTTCCATGTTAATTTTCATCGCCTCTGTGGTCTATCGGTTCAAGTGTTGGACTTGACTGCATGAGGTCCCGGGTTTGAATTCCGGTTCAGGCAACAAAAATAAAATTTCGTTTTTCCAATTTTCTAATAAAAAAAATGTTGCTCGGGATTGGATATGTGCCCGGTTGGCGATAGGCTTGCTTGCTTACCTATCACATTGTGGGACTTAGTGTCTTCGGCTAGTCGTGGGTGACCTGGTTGTGCCTCTGCCTACCACTTCGGGGATATGGTCGTGAAGATACATGTTAATTTTCAGCTCGTCGTGCATTAAGTGCTATGCCATAAGATGCATGCGTTTTCTCGTCTACACATGTGCGTTGCATAGAATAAAATAAGATAACACTTTATTTGAAATCTAAGGCCATACAAAGTTGTCTATACCTACTATATGGTTGCGGATTAAGTAAATTTAAAAAGCTGAATCTCGAAATTATATTTTATAGTTTAACAAATCATTTTTTAAATATTTCACACGAATGTTTAAAGCCACTATTCATATTGGCAAAATTAATATTTTTGAGGTAAAGAAGTCAACGCATCTTTTTATGTTTTATTCGTATTCTATATTTTATGATTACAATTCTACGATTTTAGCATGTTCGATAAACTCCGCTACATTCTAATATTTGCATTTTATTTTGCACCATTTTGTTTATGAAACGCACAAATTGTGGCATCGGCGATGGTGCGCCATCGGAATCGCCATGGTTATTTGCTATGTTCACACCAGGGCGATTTCAAATGCGCTTTGTTTTTTTTAA
>NJDD01001697.1:14513-30497 GCA_002245505.1 Calephelis nemesis | reverse complement strand
ACGCCAACGCAAGCCTTCCTTCTTATTCCAACACGAGCTCAAATGACATCACACTACACTGTCGCCGCCGCGCCGGTTGACTATGAAGAATTCTTTTCCGCAAGACGTCTATTGCCAGGCGACGCGCCACTACACCTATAATCAATCCACCGAGTAAGCAGAACGTAGCAACAAGTCGAGGTTTGGTCTCCCGGGAGACACCTCTTGTTGCCGATGTTGTAGGGAACAGTCAAATCCATATAATAAATAAATAAATAAATAAATAAATATCCCTTTACAAGTCACACAAATTGAATCTAACCCCAAAGTAAGCAAATTATATGCTTGTGTTATGGGTGTTAATCAACGATACTAATACGTAGAAATACTTAAATAGATACCAGAATAAATTTAACAAACACCCAGACCCGGAAATGCAGACATCTAAATGTTCATCACACAAATGCCTGCCCCCTTCGGGAATCGAACCCGAGCCTCGTGATTCGTCGATGCAGCTAGGCGAGTACGTTAGCCACTCGACCAACGAGGCGGTCCTCAATATAATCAATGAGGGTTGAGCAATCTGCTCATCTACAAAGATCAATGAAGTTATAAAACCGTTAGGTTAGCAACACGTTAGTCATTTAAACAAAATAGGACGTTTAGAAGAATTTGCATTATTGCAAGTCAAATTTTATATAAAAAAAATTACTCATTTCATAAATTAATTCAAGAAAATGTTGATTAGCCCTGTTTTATACTCAAAAATGAATGTCCTTTTTTGCTTTTGTAAATCAAATATTTCTCTACATTTCTGCTTTCAAGTTTGGTCACTTTGTACTGAGTGTTGATATGTGTGCAATGTCTGAACTACGAAAGTTTTGACTTGGAAATAAATATGGGACAATCTATAAAGCACATACAAAACAAAAAAGAATGAACAAAATCAGATTACGTGTTATTATAGTCCAAATTACATTTTGGTTTCCACTCTCACTTCCACGTGAACTCCTTTAGAGAGTGGGATGAAGAGTATCCTTACTTTTTTATGATATTGGAAGGCAAACAAGCAGACGGATTTCCTGATGGTAAGAAATTCACACCGCCTTGAGACACCAAAGGTGGTAATGGTGCGTTGCCAACCGGAGGCCGGGATGTTAGGCCTCGAGCAAAGTAAGTTTACCGGCTATGTTACCCTCCGAACCAGAACACCTCATGACGTTATGGATAGGAATAGGTAAAGCGGTGGTACCAATCCAGTTGAGTAGCTGCGAAACTCTACCACCTAGTCAGATGTCACGGTGTTCGTGACAGTAAGCCTATGCTCGCCTTTTACGAGGTGCCTGGCAGGAAAGCAGATGGTCTATTTTGCAAAGAAACATAAAATCCTGTCATTTTTCGTTTCGACCGGTTTACGGCCAATATTAATAATCAATCCTAATCCAAATCTTGCTGTCCAAGATTGATATTTTGATCCATTTTTATGATATCGCTTGCCAATAACATATCTGTGGATACACAGCTATCTAGATTGCTTGAAATCCATCTTTAGAGAAATATTATTAACATTGGCCGTTCAGCGTGGATCGCGGTCGGAATATAGACAAACAAAATTAAGAAAAATGTGTTCTACTGCCCTTTTATAGTCGCCTTTACTATGGGTTTGTTTTTTATTATCTTCAATATACAGAATTCACTTTTCTACAGATTTATTTTAAGTGTAGGTAGATAAATATGAAGCGGTCTACGATCATGTGATTGGGATGTAAGAACCACTTCATAAACTGAATACTGATGAGTGCTTACATAACGTATGAATGCTGCCAGATCAAACAAAAACAATCTGATTCACATTCAGTAGCCGCAATCCGAAAATCACAACTATAAGTATAATAAAACTGAGTTTTTTTTTCATAGACACTATTTAACTTATTTTAGCTTGATTAAAAACTATGCCCATACAAGAACATGACGTGTGTGTCATGCCAATGTTTTAATTTTTGAAGTAAAAACTTTTTTCGGCGCGTTGAGCGTTTTGGTAGAGGGTAAAATCCTCGGTTCGCGTCACCGACATGCTAATGATAATAGTATATCTATAGCTATGGAGAGCCAGACTAGCGCACGCGCAGTAGCCTGTGTACACGTATATACTAATACATCGACTATTTCTGACTGTATTATGTACGCGTTGGACGCTTTTATAAATTTCATATAATTTTTGCATATAGTTTTAATGACTCTCAACTTAATAGTTCCGTTTTCACTTCTATCGGCAGTCCCACGACTGCTACTGTTTTTTTTGTACCAAAGATTCAGTTTCAGATTAATTTATTTTTTCAAAGTAAGTATTATAAAATACATTTTTTGAACGTCAATTGAACAATAATAATACAATACAATCATAATAAAATTAACTTAAAACATATTTTAGAACAACAATGGTAAATGAAAAATAATAGTAGACTATCTCGAATACAACAAAATTCTTTAAATTATAGTTAAAAATATATAAATCAAATAATAATAATAAATTTATAATGCAATTTATCTTAATATTTTTCAATTTGGTTAACATTATTCGTGTTGGACTGCATAAAACTAATCACAAATTCCGTTCAAACAAATTTCGTGCATATAAAATTAACAGTAAATAAAAAAAAAGTGTTACACATATATAACACCAATAAATAAACACATGGGAAGTTAAAACTAATGTTTTTTTTTAATTTTTACTTAAGTCTATGTTATTCAAAATACTTTGCAAAGTCTCAACAATATAATATAACAATGTCAGTCTTTTTGACTTCACATTTGATTAGGTCACAATAATTTTCTATAAGGATAGGTATGAATTTATGTAATAAAAAAACAATGTAATAATTTAAATAACTAGGCACAACAATAATTATTAGTCATAATCTTAAAGCTAATTAAAGTTATTAAATTTAAATATGTTTCATACCAGAAAATAGTATTATTTATAATTTTCATAATAAAAACTATCTATTCACTATTTTTGTCAACAATATTGAGACCTTAATTCCTAAATACCTAATCCTTTGAGTAACATGACTCATTAGTAATTCTTTCAGTATTAGGTATATACCAACAGCTTAGCAATTATATTTTTACGTTTATTTGGTAACCACTTAGTCGTTTTTGACACAAAAGACTCTTTATGAATTTGTTAAAGGTATTTAAATAATAAAGATGTGTATTCATATTATCTGAATATGCAGAATAGTAAGGCAATGCACAGAAAATTATTTTTCTAGGTCTCTTATTTATCAAATAATTTATAAAATCCGTTAAATCATGTTTGTTTACATTTTCACTGTACCCTAACAACAAAATTACAATATATGTTCGTTAGTTATTTGTATGTTTTTAATAGTATGGGTGATATGGGAGAGTATAATAATATACCTATATTTTGTACTAACGATCCCATCGTTCTTCGTACCGTCTATGCGTTTCGCTCAATTAAATTAGACGAAGTTTAGAAAGGTTTTTGTATATTTTCATCGATGTTTATAATGTGATTGCAGTATTCTGGATAAAGACGACTCCATTCGTCGAATGTCAATGAGATCATTAAAGTTGGTATATATTTATACAAATACAAATCTGATTTTTTTATATGTGGATTTTTAATGGATCATACATGATTGTTAGTTTTTTACTCTTACATCATATAAACTGGGGCAAGTAAGTATAAATCATCCGCATAATTGCATAATTTAAGCGAAGTAAAACTGCAAAAAACGACTACATTACCAAGTCGCGATTTGATAATTAAGTTTTTAAAAGAGGTAATAATTCCGTGGTGGTTCCATACAAATTTTATTATGATAGGAGTTTGATGATTAGTTTTTCAGTATAACTTAATATCATAGATAATTAAATATGTTTTAATCATGCTCTTAACAACTTCCTCGTCTAAGTACATGAAACTTTATATCACATGAAGTAAGTATATCCTCCCAAACCACTAGTCTGATGTTGATAAAATATGGGAACGCCTCGGAATGATGACCCACCTTTGCAAAATTAAAATAATACATCTCTTACTGACTCAGCAATCGCATAATACACATACAAATAGTCGGATAACACACATACAACAAAACATATAGTCGAATTGATAACTCTTTTTGTGTCTTTGAAAAATTTTGGTCTTTAACTTTATTGTCGTGTTTCTTTGACCTCATTGGTCAAGGGGTCGACACACACGCATGTAACACGCCTAACGCCACCGACAAACCGCGAGGTTCGGGTTCGTATCGCCGCGCAGACATTTGCGTGATAAATATCAAAGGTTTCAGTCTGTGCGTATGTATTACATTCATTCTGATATCATTAAGGCCCCATACTTAGTCAGCCAGAAGAGCCAATCGCCGCACTCCCCCGTTCCATGATTATTATGAAATATTGCGCTCTAAAGTAAACGTCTTAAGCGACAAATCACTATTTTTGACACTATAAAAGTAATTTGAAAAAAAATATAAATCTGAAACACTTATATTTTAGGTATAGATAGTACTTATCTATGTTTATGTTAAATCTGGTGTCGATATTTTCATAATTGGAATAGACAATTGGGTTTTGCTTTCAAAAAGGGTTAACTTTTTGATTTTTTTCTATCAAGCAAAGTGAAATGAATCGTGTTTTGGAAACACTAGTCTTATAAAGCATATTAATGTTAATCTTGTGTATTTTTGTCACCAAGATCCATGATTGCTTTGTATGAAAAAAACATTATACTGCTGACGTATTTTAGCACACATGGACCCTTAAGTATTTCTGTATAAGTATTACAATAGTTACCTAAAACATAACTCAAGTATAGTATGCTTATATCGGGAGTTACATTCAATAAATAAAAAATAAATATCTCTGGACAAGTTACACCAATTGAATGCCACGACAAATTTTCACTCACACACTCAGAAATGCAGACATCTAAATGTTTATCATACAAATGCCTGTCCCATTCGGGAATCGAATCCAAGCGGGGCGGTCAGAAATGTACTGTATGTGTGCTAGTCAAGTATGCTAAATTTGTCCGAAATTGTTTTAAGTATGCTAGTCACTCGACCAACTAGAAGGTTAAATTTATTTCATTTATCTAGAGATGTTGGTTTATTTATTTCTTTCGAAAACAAAATGTTAACATTTGCATTAAAAGCATATAGTTCAGAATACCGGACAGACAATCGGAAACCCTGTATTTAAAACAGAACGTCTGGATGCCTTCGTTATTACGGAAATGGATAGATGGATTTGATATAATGGGTAGGAGGACCAACTAGAACAAAGAAAGAAGAACGTATTGCGTTCATGACTAATTATTTTTTCCGATTTCCGAAAGTCTATTTCTCAACCATAATTAGTTATAACTTCCTCATAATTAGTTATAACTTTAAAGATAAAAAGAAGTGATTAAATATTCTTTTTGTTTAAAGGTAACGACTGTCATTAAGACAATACAATAGTTTTTAATTTTCAGAAATAACGTAATTCAAACAAAACATCAACTGCTAACGTTTAATTAATTTACGTTTTCTACGTAACGAAAACCAAGTTTTAATTTTAAACGACTTAAAAAAGGAGGAAGTCGTGTGTTACTCTCTTACATTTATTTTGTATCATTTATTAATGCTTATCGATTTCTTCTTATTTGTAAACACGTACTTTCAAGGTGGTTTCATTGCCACCAAGTCTAGATCTAATGATGAAATTGAGGAGAAATTTGAACCGCTGTCGGTTTACAGTTTGGCTGTGTTTAAATGGTAGGCTCGTACATACGAATATAACAATGTTTAAACAATTTAATATAAATCACTCTACCTGGTAAAATGAACGGATGAATGGATGGACTCTCTTGCGTACATTAATACACAAGCTACTCAATATACGTCTGTGGTCTAGCGATTCAGGTGTTGGACTTGACTACTTGTGGTCCCGGGTTCGTATCGCGGGTCGGGCAACAAAAATAAAATTTGGGTTTTCCCATTTTTCCCATCGTGGGTGCCCTGGTGGTGCCTCTGCCTACCCCTTCAGGGATATGGACGTGAAGATATTTTTTTATGTTAAACAAAAGTCGGCTTTATCGCCAAACAAAGCGAACTCTACCAGACAACCTTTCCTTTTTAAGAGCATTAAACATTCAATGTTTTCTAGTAGACTAAAAAAAGTAGCGAAGCGAAGAGTCGCAACCAACACCTTAAGAGTCTCTGCAACCCTGGGTTAAGAGCCGGATTGAGAAGGCAGCTTTTGAGGACGGCACGCATTGTGCGGAGATTCCTCAGTCTGTCTCCCTGACCAATGACGGTATAGTTGTAAGACCATCGTCTTTGGGACTCTACTTTTTATGTTTATATTTTTAGTATATTTTTTTATTTTAAATGTATAAACTTAGAAAATAAGAAATAATGTTCATAAATGGTAATAATAATATTTAACATGAAAATAAAATATGATATAAAATTAAAATACAAAAAAAATTACACATAGAAACGACCATGAAAGCGACGACTACGACGAATTTCTGATAAATAAAAATAGTATTTACGAAACTTAAAAATAAATTTTGTAGACTTTAACTGCTAAAGTTAAATTTTTCAAAAGTTTAAGCATTTAACTACTTACTATAAATTTAATTCACGAATATTTCCCTAAATAAGTAAACAATGGTGGTGATTCTGCTGTTCACAAACTAAACTTATTTTAGATGCATGCTATCTTTTTCAAATGAAACAAAAACAAAAGAGATGGAACAGTATAAACTTGACAGATTGGTGCGGACATATCTAATCGTGATGTTTTTAATCAACGTTTTCCGCGTGATAGATTAAACGTCTGTATGAAGTGCACGGTCTAATTTGACATCGCTAAAAGTGTTTTGTCTCGTTCTGTTACTTTCGTTGAAAGAAGACAGCGATAACTTAAAATTAGTTTAGTGGGTGCCCTACAAAATTACCACCAATAACATTGAAACTTCTAGTTCTCTTTTTACATTTTTTTTTATTTTGACTAAAATAATTATTTTGAGGGATCTCTATCAACTTCAGTATATAGCTTGTTTATCATCTAGTATTTAAAAAGTTATCTAAACATATATGTAAATTTAAAGAAATATATTCTGTATATAAATTCGAACGATAACAGATAATTATTGTTCCTGCCATCACACCTATTAAGTTTTAGTACACAAATTATACAGAGTTATATTAAAGAAATTGATATAGCGTGTCTTCACGCCCGTATCCTCAAAGTGTCAGGCAGAGGCCCAACTGTAGAACCCATGACTAACCGAAGACACTAAGTGCCACAATGTTGGCAAACCGTTCACCAGCCGCGCATACCTATATCCAATTCCGAGCAACGTTGTCTTTTTATTATAAAATAATATATATAAAACATACATATTAGTTATTCGACCCAGGAATTGAAAATGGGACCACTGGAGTCAAGTGCAAAACCAGACCGCTACACTACAGAGCCGACGATGATGATAATACTTAATTGCTATAGGCAGGGCTACCTCCAAACTATGCTAGGCGGCTCGTAAAAGGCAAATATAGGCTTATCGTCACTAACACCGTGACATCCTACTAGATGGTAGAGTTTTGCAGCTACCTACTCATCTGGATTGGCCTAACATCCCGGCCTCTGGTTGGCAACGCACTATTATTAACTGTGTCTCTAGGCGGCGTGAATTTCTTACCATCAGGAAATCCCCGTCTGCTTATTTGCCTTCCAATATCAGAACAACCCCCACGTGTTGGTCGTGGCTGCTTTGTAGAATAGACCATCTGCCTTCCTTGCCAGGCAGTTCGTAAAAGGCGAGCAAAGGCTCACCGTCACTAACACCGTGGCATCTGACTAGGTGGTAGAGTTTAGCAGAGACTCGCCCGGATTGGTACTACCGCCTTACCTATTCCTACCGCCATAATGTCATGACGAGTTCCGGTTCAGAGGGTAAGGTAGCCGATAAAAGTACTTTTGCTTGAAGCCTAACATCCCGGCCTCAGTTTGGCAACGCACCATTACCACCTTTGGTGTCTCTAGACGGTGTGAATTTCTTACCATCCGGAAATCTGTCTGCTTGTTTACCTTCCAATATCATAAAAAAGTAAGGATACTTTTCATCCCACTCTATAAAGGAGTTCACGTGGAAGTGAGAGTGGAAACCAAAATATATTTTGGACTATAATAACATGTAATCTGATTTTGTTCATTCTTTTTTGTTTTGTATGTGCTTTATAGATTGTCCCATATTTATTTCCAAGTCAAAAGTTTCGTAGTTCAGACATTGCACACATATCAACACTCAGTACAAAGTGACCAAACTTGAAATCAGAAATGTAGAGAAATATTTGAACGTACTGTTCATCGTGCATTTACAAAAGCAAAAAAGGATTCACTTTTGAGTACAAAACAGGGCTAATCAACATTTTCTTGAATTAATTTATGAAATGAGTAGTTTTTTTATCATATAAGTCTCTAATAAGTCTCTAGGCGACGTGAATTTCTTAACATCATGAAATCCGTCTGCTTGTTTGCCTTCCAGTGTCATAAAAAAAACCACACGGTCTTAGTATCCCACTTAACATTTAGAACCTTTCCATTTTAGACAGCCAATTTGCCACAGAATACAAGCTCTGTGTAAAATTCCCCCCTCCTCTCTCCCTCCCTCCTACACATAGGATCCTATAAATAACATCTTTTCTGACCTAGTCAATGAACCTGCTTCAAATGCATCTGTAAGAGGACAATTTTGCTTGGGAAAACCCAATTACGTTACCAATTGAAAACTACAACTAAATGTATACTAGGTTTCTCAAACTTATTGATTTACATGCCCCCGTAATGTTTTAAAGACATCGGTACCCCCATAGAAACACTAGCAATAAAAAAATAGAGTGTTACTCAAAATAATAAAAAAAAATGTTTTAATCAAAAAGCCATAGATACCTGAAATATATTTCGAGATACAGATATGCTTAGAATTACCTCTGGTAATTCTAAGCATATCTGTATCTGTAACATATTAGTAAATTGGAATTACATAGAACAAATGAGAAATAAGTATTTTTATTGATTTCCCTGGGATCCCAGCATTAGATCCAAATTTCTTATAAGTCATTTAAATAAAAAAGGATTTCCAAAATCGGTTTACAAAAGATGGAGAACTTTATTGACGTACTTAAAAAAATGTAGGAGCTGAACATACGACTTCTTTCTTTTTTGAAGCCACTTAAACACAAGTTTTAATGTGTGAAGTGTATGTAAAGTGGTAGAACCCTGTACTTCAACTCGCTCGGATTGACAACATAGCGTTGCTTGTTTCCTTGTGTCAATTCGCAGCGATCGACTATATTTCATGCTAGAGGGTAACGTATTCGTTGTACACGTGGTCTAATATCCATGCCATAGATCAGAAATGCATTAGTTACATCTTTGCATCTATAGTTAACGGCTATCTCATAACAGGAGTGCCGTTTGATCTCTTCCTTGTACTATAAAAAAAGCGGTTGCCTG
The DNA here is from genome assembly GCA_002245505.1 of Calephelis nemesis. NCBI lineage: Eukaryota > Metazoa > Arthropoda > Insecta > Lepidoptera > Riodinidae > Calephelis > Calephelis nemesis. The sequence goes on along the minus strand of NJDD01001697.1, from coordinate 20,972 downwards.
TAAAGTCGGTTTACTGACGATAGTTGAACGTGGCAATGTCATAAGAACGGAGGCCGATTGTGTCTCTTTGTCGCTCGTTCCGCGCTCTCACTTGCACTTCAAGCCTTAAATGGCACGCCTCAGAGCGAGGTAACGCCGCATGAGTCATGATTTCTGGTGCGTGCAGCCGGCTCCATCGAATTATAAGAAATTGTCACGTCAAAAAAAGTAGGGAACAGCATGATATTTAACACACATACATACGTAGCGCTATGACACCCTGTAGGCTGTAGTATACGTACACTTTGAGAAACTCTGAGCTACTGGCCTTCCCAGTGTTGAAGTATGACATGTATTATTGTTTTGCGGTAAAACATAACACGTGTTTCAAATTTTAAACGTATGTGGGTTTACAGTGTCACATAGTTATACATATTTCCTTATAAAATACTATATTTTTCCTTTCTTGGTATGAGTCCTGTATCATCGGCCATCGGACTCTCTGATCTGACAGATCGTAAGAGTCGAGCATAGGTTTAATTGATCATTTTTTTTTATGTTATAGGAAGGCAAACAAGCAGACGGATTTTCTGATGGTAAGAAATTCACGCCGCCTAGAGACACCAAAGATGGTAATAGTGCGTTGCCAACCTGAGGTCAGGATGTTAGACCTCGAGCAAAAGTAAGTTTACCGGCTACCTTACCCTCCAGATCGGAACACGTCATGACGTTATGGCGGCAGGAATAGGTAAGGCGGTGGTACCAAACCGGGCGAGTCGCTGCGAAACTTTACCACCTAGTCAGATGTCACGGTGTTAGTGATGATAAGCCTATGCTCGCCTTTTACGAGCTGCCTGGCCAGAAAGGCAGATGGTCTATTCTGCAAAGAAGCCCGGACCAACACGGGGGAAACCCAAGTAAACCGCTGGTGGTAGAGAGCAGTGCAACAACTTGTCCGAGTAGGCTACTGCCTTACTTGTCACCATAATGACAATGATGTCAACTCCGATCTGGAGGGTAAGGCAATCGGTAGTACATTGGGCCTATCAGCCCGTCCATAGCGACGGACTGCCTACTATATATGGGATTTGGCGCGAAAATATGTATTTGTGTGTGTGTGTGTGTGTGTGTGTGTGTGTGTGTGTGTGTCTGTGTGTGTGTGTGTGTGTTTGTAAGTAGCGGACTGACTGATTAAATCTACTCAACATTTTAAGTTAACTTTAAAATAGCGAAAAACAAATCATGAACGAATATTATAACATGAACGAATGATGTATATTAACATATCTAGTACATGTAGGTATTAGTTTGTTTAGCTTGTGGACATCCGAGTCACGTTGCACGTATTCATCCTGTTTTTTTTAATATGGAAATTGGTCTGGTTGATTGCTATTCAATGCCATAAACTAAAAAAATTAACTAAAACAATGAAAATGTTAACTGGGGCCTGAACCTAAGTTAAAAACCATTTATATCATTACCTCGTTATGTTTAATCTAGCTTTATGAGGTCTTATTTCGGTTTCATGTGAAACTTTTTATACTTTGAAATACATTTGTTAGTGCTACTTCTTACGTGCTTTTATCACAGTGTACGTAAATAATTTGCTACTCGTTTGAAAGCAAAATTATAACTTACATAAGATTGCACCATAAGAAATCACCTGAACGGGTAATAATAGTCACAAAACGACATAAATGGTTGTCAAGTAGGGTTGGGCTCCATAGTACTCGAAGAAAATTAACAAGTGGTTACGTTTATTTTAACGATTGTTCCAATTTTAAGCGACTTGGAAAAAGGAGAACTTTTTTATTTAAGTAAGTTATTGATTTCTCCGACATTGTTGAAACGATTTCAAAAATGATTATTTTATAGCGTACTTGGGAGGTAGTCACATTACAAGATACTTTCAAGTTAAGGATTGATGATGGAATCCCAAAGAAATTATACCCATATCCAATCAAATACATCATCTATGTACCCAAAACCAAATTTTGTGTACATATATAATAGACGTTATCCTTAAAATCGAAGTCGAGTTTGGCATTTTCACTACACATAAATTGTTAAGAACATTAGCGAATAAAATAAAAATTAGCTGTTTTCAATTTGACTGTATGTTGTTTCATGTTATCTGTATTATTTGACCGCTGTTTGGTCGCTACTATGGTTTGTTTGGTTGGAACGCTAGGGTCACGTCTAACTACACTGACTAACCCCGAGGCTCGGGTTTAATTCCCGACAGGACAGGCAATTGTATGATGAACATATTTTGGATGTCTGCATTTCTGGGTCTGGGTGTTTATTAAATTTATCCTGTTATCTATTTAAGTATTTTTATGTATTACAATTTTTTCTTCTTCTTTAATTCTTTATTTTACACAAAAAGTAAAACAAACAAGTAAATATGTAAAATAATACAAAAGGCGATCTTATCTGTAAAAGAGATTTCTTCCAGCAAACCCAAAATAGTGAGAATGTATAAAAGAAATGTAGAACATACAGTGCACAATAAAAAAAACTTACTTTACAAAAAAACACAAACTAAATTACTAATTATGACTAAAGTGCCAACATGCTAATTAATTATACACCAAAACCCTCCATTACTGCCTTCTTAAAAACAGATAATGATTGAATACTCCGAATTTTTTAAGGCAATGAATTCCAGAGTTTCACGGCATTAGAAGTAAAAGAATGGTTATACAACTTAGTGGAACTACAAGGTAATTTCAAAATTCGACGCAGGTGTGGTCGACAATCTGAATCAAAAGGCTGTAAAAATGTAAAACGCTCGTACAGATATTCAGGAGAAGCAGCATTAAATAGAACTTTGTGAAGGAAACAGAGACAATAAAGGTTTCTACGCTCACGAATGGGAAGCCACTTAAGCCGCTCTCTGAACATGGAGATTTGATCAAATTTCTTCAGGCCGAAAATCAACAAAAATCAATCGTTAACTAACACCCATAACACAAGCATAAAATGTGCTTACTTTGGGGTTATATTCAATGTAATGTAATTTATCCAGGAATATATAGGTACTTGCATACATTATACTAGCTGACCCGGCAGACGTTAGCTGCTATTTTTGAATGTGATTTTAGCAAAAAACTTAGCGTGAGTCACCTTTATCACTTAAGGGTAAGGTAAAATAGATGTTAGCGGATTCTCAGACCTACTCAATATGCTTACAAAATTTCATGAGAATCGGGAATACGGGAATGAATATTGTGACACGAGAATTTTATGTATCAGACTAGCGGCCCGCCCCGGCTTCGCACGGTTATGAAATATACCTACATATAAACCTTCCTCTTCAACCACTTTCTATATTTTTAGCTATTGAAAAAGCCGCACCAAAATCTGTTGCGTAGTTTTAAAGATATACCTAAGCATACAAAGGGACATAGGGACAGAGAAAGCGACTTTGTTTTTACTAAGTAGTAATTTATTTAATTTTTAAATTAATTTAAATAATAAAAATTCAATTGAAATCGTTTCTTTTAGTTCTTAAGTCTTTAAATTAAGTAGGAGGTGTTTAGTGCTGCAAAATTGATATGACATTGAGAGCCAGTGAATTATATCATAATCTTTTTACGATAACTTAAAGTATAATTTACATGTTGTAAAACTGTACAATACCGGTTTCAGTTTCAACATTTTATTACTTAAGTATCTTCACGTCTAGATCCCTGAAGAGGTAGGCAGAGGCACAACTAGCACAATTAAGCTCCACAATGTCATAGGTGGCAAGTCGCCAAGCGGGCACATATCTATTTCCGGCAACGTTATTTTATTAGAAAATTGAAAATATATAATTTCCACTTTTATTGTTGCCCGAACCGAGGATCGAACTTCAAAAAGTTTAGTCCGACACCGGACCGCTAGACTACAGAGGCGACTTACTTTATTATAAGCATGCAATATTACAAAACGTAGATCTTTAAATTAGGTGCATATACTTTGCTCAAAAAGTGCTGAAACATAATATACCGTAACATATATATTTATTATTATTTTTTTTTATGTTATAGGAAGGCAAACAAGCAATCGGATTTCCTGATGGTAAGAAATTCACGCCGCCTAGAGACACCAAAGATGGTAATGGTGCGTTGCCAACCTGAGGTCAGGTTGTTAGGCCTCGAGCAAAAGTAAGTTTACTGGCTACCTTACCCTCCGAACCGGAACACGTCGAGACGTTATGACGGCAGGAATAGGTAAGGCGGTGGTACCAATCCGGGCGAGTTGCTGCTGAACTCTACCACCTAGTCAGATGTCACGGTGTTAGTGACGGTGAGCCTATGCTCGCCTTTTACAAGCTGCCTGGCAGGAAGGCAAATGGTCTGTCTATTCTGCAAAGGAGCCCGGACCAACACGGGAGACTAATATGAATGTTTGAATATTTAAACTCATCAAAAATCTCATTTTATTATAAACAGTTTTTACTCTTTGTTTTTTTGTTATATGCTGTGGATTTTATTTTTTAGAAATAAAAATTGATAAAATAAAACTATCAAAGTCAGACTACTGAGGTATGTTAATTAGTCGATATTACCAAAAAACGACGAAAATTTAAAACATCTTCCGTTTTTTCTTTGGTTAAAAAGTAGCATTCCGAAGGCTTACGTCACTTATCAAATATCTCCAATAAAATGACCGCCAGGTCTCGGTCTGATAAGATTTAATAAGTGTGTTTTTAAACGGTAATAATTATGTCACACAGAAAATTACCTAATTCATTTTTTATTGATAGCTCACGTGTAATTCAAACTATTTTAACCCCGACGAAAAAATAAGGGGTGTTATAAGTTTGAAGTGTCTGTGTGTGACTGTCTTTAGCATGAGATGATTTTTAGGTACATTACGGATGGTTTTCGAGGTTTTTTGAAATGTTTTAATTTAATGCTTATTTATGTTTTAAGATCTCTATATCTTTTCTAAGAGGCGGCTCTCTTGATGACAAAAAAAGATCATCGGCCAAAAGACTAGATTGTACTGGTTCCATATTTTCATGTGATACGACTCTTCTGATGGCAAGAGATAGCCTTGGCCTATATATATTATACCTGTGTTAGGCCTAATGAGGAAGACTACCGGGTGCCCTACCCACCGATCCTGTTGGTAATTAGCAGAGATTCATCTCTTCTTTCAACTTAGTAGACACCAGTCAGAGAGGGAGATTGTAAATTATATTTTAAAAAGCTAGGTCTATCTCATTGTGGGTATTAGTGTCGTCGGCTTGTCGTAGGTACCCGAGTTGTATCTGTGCCAACCTATTCGTGAATACGAGTGATAATTAACTTTAATAAAAAGTGAAAAAAAAAACCGTCAATTTTCTTTGGCAGGTTTTGTTAGTGACTGATCACATTTTAATGGGGAGTTACATTGTATAATGATGAAAATGCATCTTAATGCCTCTTTTATGGTCTATGTGAAGGAAAATATTATTTTCTCTTTTATTTTTCTTATACTAAGAAGAATAGAATAGAAAGTATAAAATATATGTTTAAAAAAATCAACTCTTATAATTTTGGCACCACAAACTTAGTTTGTTTCGGATCTACAAATGAAAGATACAGTTTTAGTTTGGAGGGACGTAAATAAATAACTACCAATTAGCGCTTATACAACATATGTAAAAAGATCTTTAGTTTGTAGCTTTCATTGTTAGCACTTGGTGAAGTTTTAAACATTAAACTTCAATCAGCAATTCTTTTGTGAAAAATAAACTACCGCGATGATATACCTAGTAATTGTATTTATGATCTACTAGTTCCTTTTTACAAGGATATTTATAAATTTGAAAGTATAATGAGCCTAGGTGTTCTAAATTCTAATCATTGAAACTAGTATGCCACGAATAAGAATAAAAGTATACTATAAATTACCTATACAAGGGACTCTCATTATGCATAAAGCATATTTTTTGTGCAAACAAGCTAACGGATTACCTGATGATAAGAAATTCAGGCCGCCTAGACACACCAAAGGTAGTAATGGTGTGTTGCAGCCTGATGCGGAGATGTTAAGCCTCGAACAAAATAAGACCGGTCACCTTAACCTCCGAACCGGAATACGTCAATGGTAAGTGCTGACGCTATGACGGCAGGAATAGATAAGCCGGCGGTACCAATCCGAGCGAGTCGCTGCGAAACGACACCACCTTGTCAAAAGGCACAGAGTAAGTGACGGTAAGCCTATGCTTGCCTTTTACGCGCTGCATGTCAGGATGGCAGATGGTCTATTTTGCAAAGGTGCTCGGGCCTACACGGGAAATATTATTTTAGTATGTTCTCAATCTCAGGCAAGTTACGCACAGTTCACATTTTTTTGTTATCCATGGCCGGCGTTTATTAGTTACTAGCTATTCCCGCGAACTTTGTTCCGCCCGTTCAGTTTGCATGGAGAAAATTAAAAATGTTGTTTTTCCCAGTTTCCTCATAATCGAACAGGATAACATGTATCCTATGTCCTTCT
>NJDD01001696.1:122886-133508 GCA_002245505.1 Calephelis nemesis | reverse complement strand
TAAAACCCAGTCAATTAATTTAACATTTTTTTTCAAAATTGAAGACTGGGCGAGATTAAACACAAACACGCGCTTACTGGCTATCTGGTGGATAAGGTTATTTTGTACGATTCCCAAAACTAGAAGCTACCTTTATCTAGTGGTCCGGTGTTGGACTTCCTAATACGGCCCCGGATTCGATCCCAGGGTCGGGCAATAAAAAAATTGAGATTTTTCAATTTTCTAATATAAACAAATGCAGCCGAGGATTGTATAAGTGCCTGGTTAGAGATAGGCTTGCCATCTATCATATTGTGGGACTTTGTGTCTTCGCTTGGTCGTGGATGCTCTTTTGGTACCCCTACCTAGCTTTATCCCCATATATGTGGGCTTGAAGATACTACTTTACCAACAAATTTAAAGCTTCTCAAGGCAGACATTGCATACATATAATTTATATATAGCGAAAATATAAGCTTATCTAAGAAAATGTTGACTAACACCTGTTATATTATCACAAGCATATTATTAGCTTACTTTATGATTAGATCATTTCTTGAAATTGGTTCAAAGATATTTATTAAATAAAACCAGTTTGAGATTATGTAAGAATATAAGGAATTATTAATAAAAATATCTTTTTTTATTATTATTATTTAATGCAATATTATAAATTCACTACTCATCGCCTATTGGTTGAAATCGACCATAACACATAAGGTATTCAATATAAATTCAATATCAAAATATAATGTTCAAAGATTTTTAAGATACTATTGTTAATTATCGTTTTGATAGGAACGCCATCTTCATTTATCAAGACCAACTTCTATGTTTCCATACATTATGAACATATTTTGGGCGCCATCTATGATATATTTTATCGTTATTAATATTTTTGTTTGTGTGTGTCAAATGCATGGTAGTATGTTTTAATGTTTTATTAACTGATTTAATGCACTTTATAAGCATTCTTTTTGAAAAATATTATCGTTCTGCTCTTCTCCTACGCATAAAGTACGAGTAAAAGTGTGCATAATTTCATACTCCTCCGACCGCGCAATTTTCATAAAAAGTGGTCCAAAGTTGATTTACGTATTAATAATACTTATTATGATTAGGCAATGCATGTAAGAATTGTGTATGGTAAATATATACATAATAAAAATTTAACAAATACAAAATTTTGACTTTGATCAAAATACTTAACTTCTTTTTCTATTCTAGTGCCTACGACGGACAACACCATTGCATCACTTACGAAGCAGTCAATCAAGCTTATCTAGAAGCTAGAACCAGAATTGGTAAGTTCACTTTTTTTATTTAAACACCTATCGAAATTAGACAACAAGTCGGTATCCGTTAAATAAAATTACGAGATCAATCTACTACAAAAAATAAAGTAAAAGACGTTCTAGACGGCTGTAGACACGATCTAACAATGGTAGCCTTGGCGGAAACTTTGTTCCCATGTTTCAATTGTTATTAAATTTGGATTAAATCTACGACTCAGGCGAGTGCAAACCTACGTTCAAAACTGTCTATAGCCCATATTAAGGATCGATCGATATAAAGGCAATCAAAAATTTCACCATAGAATTTGAATCCTCATTCGCTAAAATTTTTAGAGATATCTACAGCGAAGACAAAAAGATACAGGTTCAAAGCACTTCTGATTTTATGTAAAATTTTTCTTTTCTTTTTTTAAGTTAGTTTTCCCCTTTCTGAGGCCGGCTAAGACTTTTAGGCCATGCTGCAACGTCTTCCGTATTAATTAATTCTTATACAGTCATTAGTCACATGTCTTCCGTATTAATTATTCTTATACAGTCATTAGTCACTATTTACAAAGTCACGTCAGGGTCTTGAGCAAAGCTGTGGTCACTTCACACAAGTTCACTTTGGGAGATTTGGCGGCAAAGAGGAAATTCACGATACACTAATTTCTTCATAATTATTTCATTTGTGCACTTTCACTGAACAAAATTAAATTGATTTCCACCTAAATGAACTTACTCATAATTTACACTAAATTCAATAATTGAGAAAAATTTCGACCATCTTTATTCACGATGGCGCAGAAACTCCACATTTTTTTTCTTTAAAAATATGTTGGATATCCATTAGGTGTTCAAAAATGCCAAAATTGACAATAATAAACAATACTCAGTGCGTGTTATTATTTCATTAATTATTAAATCGCTTTAAATTTATAATTTCATAGCAGCAAAAACCGACTTCGATAAGTAAATCATCAACACAAAAATTAAGTATTTCCTTGATTTCCCTGGGATTCCAGTATCAGATCCAAACTTAGTGCCAATGCGACCATTTCTGAAGTACCTACATTCAATCAAAAAAATTGAAATCTGTTCAGAAATAAAGGAAAAGTTAATTAACGTACATAAAAAAATATAGGAGTATAACCCACTTTTTCCAATCTTATAATATACACATTTCGCGTCACTTTGTTAGTCCGCGATGAACTCATATTATACTACTTAAACTATCTTAACCAAATTAGCACACCGTGATACATCTTTCAAGATAGGATAGCTCTCAATAACTCGCAATATTAAAAATATAAAAATGTGTCCACCCATGCGAAGCCAGGGCGGGCTGCAAGTTAATAAAGTATAATTTATGCCAACAGATAAAAAAAAGTGATCTACTTTTCTTACTAACCGACCTAGTAACCTCAGGTTACAAAGTTGTTGACATTACCATCGTCCTTGCGAACTGGAATTTATATAACTTTTTGAGGTATTTACTCGTTTTCATTAATCACCTTCGATAATGTTGAAAATAATGTGTGCCCTTTGATTCGTTCATATTGGTTGGCCTCCTTAATATTTAATTTCATACGAAGCTTAATTTACCTCCAGGCTGCTTGAATTAATATTCGTAGTTAGATAAATTTAATAACATATTACTAATCATTAATAATCTGTCCGTATTGACTCCCTTAAAAGAAAATCTCTGAAAATTTTACGTTGGAGATTCTATCAACAAAAATAATAATCAGAAAATTGAACATTTTTAATAAACCCCGCAAAACCTACATGCAATATAGCTAAGAACCATCTTAATGTCGTTAGCTTTCTAACAAAACATTCGCATCTAAATCGGTTCAATAGTTTTGATGCCAGATATAGACACACACAAAGACATGTCAAACATATAACGCCCTTCTTTTTCCATGAGCGGTTAAAATAAATAAATAATAAATAATTATCCCTGGACAAACCACACAAATTGAATCTAACCCCAAAGTAAGCAAATTATATACTTGTGTTATGGGTATAAGTCAACGATACTAATACATATAAATACTTAAATAGATACCAGAATAAATTTAAAAAAAACACCCAGACCCGGAAATGCAGACACCTAAATGTTCATCACACAAATGCCTACCCCCGTCGAGAATCGAACCCAAGCCTCGCGGTTGGTCGATGTAGTTAGGCGTTTACGCTAGCCACTCGACCAACGACAAAACCTCAGGCTTCACTTTATGCGTCAGCGATTTCACAAATTAATGTAGAAAATGATTTACTTACTCATCAAATGAGCTTTTAGGTTCAAATAACTTAAAAAAATTTTTAGATACTTACTTGGCTAGTTTTTAACAAAAAATAAATCTCAGAAACGTACATAACGCAGGTTTCATATAAACCTAACTGTATAAATACAATAAACAGGAAAGGCATTTACTCTTAATTGACTTAAGTTGAGTACAAATATTTAAAATTCATTTCGATCACGTCAGCTTTCAAACATAAAAATTAAATTCGGTCTATCCGTTCGAAGTTAAAATGCTTTGTTTTGTTTGTTTGCTTCGTCTGGCGATAAGACCGCCTTTGTGTACTATAAACTATAATAATTTGCTTTTGTTAATACTTGATTGTACCATTTTGTAGTAAGTTTAATTGTTCACAATAAAGAGTTCCTTCGTTAATTAATTAATTAATTCATTCATTCATTCATTCATTCAACAGACATAGACACTCAGGCAGACAACAGACATATAAAACCTCTATTTTCCGTTAGGGGTTAAAGACGAGTCAAGTTATATCTACAACTTGAATTCTAAAAGCTTGTAACTAAAATTTTAGAATATTATAAATAAAACCGCTGCCAAATTGATCTTAATGCTTTTCCGGCAAAGTGAACAGACACATGCCTCCTCTTGATATACCTACTATTTCATTAATATTCCAATTGAAGGTTACCATTAGTACCTAATTATGTAGTGAACCTTGGTTTAACTGTAAACATGTTTAGGGAAAGGGCTTCCTAAAATTACTTATACCGGATCAATTGAACCTTCAAAATATTATATAACATTTCCGCTTAGATTGATAATTTTCGACCGAATTAAGTAATTAACAATTTTACAATTTATTACTTTTAAATTTTAAATTTTTTTACGTTAAATTCGGTCCTAAGATTGAATAATATGAGCATGGCGAGCACTGATGTTGTTATATATACAGATTCGCAGTCATTGCAATTTTGTAGTAGACGTAGCAAATTACGAAATTATGTCTTGACCTAAAATATTCTTTTCAGATAGCATGTTAATATTTGTTCGCCTACTTTATACGTGTAAAAGACGTTAAAGAAGGTGGTGGTATATTATGTGTAAAATCAGTTAATTTAGGTGGCACTTAATTCAATTATGTTCAGTTATAATACACTAGTGTAATAAGAAATTGTTGTATCGTTTATTTTCTGGTTGAAACCCGAAATAAAGAGGCCACCGTTTTATTCAGAACCTTGACATGATATTATTTTATAACGACTAGAAATTTGAAAAGGTGAATTGAAAATCAATAAAAATATTGCAGACGTACCAGTATGGTCTAATAGTCTAAGTCTGACTCGGAGAGGGACAAATATTAGAAAAAAATATTTATAAAAATATTAACGGAGAAACATGACATGAAAACTTCAATGAATAACAAACTAAAGACGTATTCAAGGATCTAAATAACCCCTGAATTATTTTTTTTAATTTTTTCCAGTGAAAATGCACAAATTTAATAATCATGAAGAAATTAATGTATCGTGAATTTCCTCGTTGCCGCCAAATTTGTGTAGGAATTATTTCGAATTGTTGTACAAAAGACGGCTTTGAAGCTTACTGTACAATTATTAACTACGACAAAACTTGCAAATGCATTCGTACACAACTCATGTAGTCATGTATTTCAAACCGATCTTTTCTACTTAAAAATAAACTATTGCCTCTGTACGTAGGGTTCCTAACTCTTCCGGAATGCACGGAAGACTCTGGTAATAATGGCTAATCTCCTGAGCTCCCGAGATGCAATTATATCTTCGGTTTTTTTTCTAAATCGAAACTCACTAACATAAATTACAAAATCTAATCTACTACCTTCGCAAACAGTTACAAATATATACTTAGTTTTTCATGTAAAAACTTTTATAACTATGATAAGAACTCCTCAAGTATTAGGTTCCGCTCGAAAGTAATGTAAATATAAATTTATAAATAAAAATTAATATTCACACAAATTTTCGAAATATATTAATCTGTGATCGAAACTCGCCTTCGTGGTTTAGCGGTCTAAGTCCTGGACTTTACTTTATGAGGGCCCAGGTTCGAATCCCGGGTCGGGCAACAAAAAGAAAATGTGATATTTTCAATTTTCTAATAAAAAAAATGCTACTCGGGATGGGATATGTGCCCGGTTGGCGATAGGCTTGCCATTGCCCCTACCACATTGTGCGACTTAGTATCTACGGCTAGTCGTGGGTGCCCTGGTTATCCCTCTGCCCTTCTGGTATATGAGCGTGATGATACTCTATCGAAACTCCATCTCTGTCCCCGATTTGTTAAAATCCTCCCGGATTAGTTTATTTGAGAATTGGCAACCCTATCTGTTTTCTAGTAGTGGGGTGTATTGGGTGTATGCGTGTGTTATTAATTTTATAATAAAAAAAAAGGATTGGATAAATACCCGGTTGGAGATGGTGGGACTAAATACATACTTTTAGCTAATCGTGGGTGCCTTGGGTTGTACTTTGCCTACCTTCTTTAAGGCCCTACGAGCGAAAAGATACATATTTTTAATGTAAACTAGGTATAATCTATGAATTTTGTTTTTTCTCAGTCGTGTCCCAACCAAAGGGTGACTGGGGAGCTGAAGATTTTGCAAGCGTCGGTGAACTTTTGCTGGACATCTCGGTGAATTTAGCTCGAACGTAAGTTGATTTTTCGGTTTATCTTTTTTTTTTATTTAGCATAAGAAATACGTTTAGTAAGTTTATACAGAAATATACATACAAATTAATTAAATAGACAAAATGCAGGTATTTCTAATTGATAACGTGATACAAGAACTATAGTTACTGTACAATAAAAATATCAATTATAAAAAAACTACATCAGAAGTATATAAAATTACAAAAATAATAATACTAATCCAATAAGTAGGTTTTTTTAACAAAAGTTATTATTTAAGTTATATTATTGGTTATGTTATCTTTATTATATCTGTATTCTTTTTATTCTTCATCTATGATCATGATAGTTCTGGCGGTTATTTCGAACAAATTCCATATTTAGTAAAGCTTATTTTCGTTCACAGTAGACAAAGCACAAGCTCCGCAACTGATTGTATATTGACATTCACATCTCCTAAATCAATGGCCTTGTCAACACTTTGTGTACTAATGTTTAATAAAGATTAAACGATATGGAGTTTGACCACACCAAGGTTGGCTAGTCTTCAAATTGATTCCTATCTATTGTACTCTAGATTCTATACATGCATTGTATCAAGCTCAAGGGGTGGTTCATTCAAAAGTCAAATCAAGGCAATGGTCAAGGTTTAGATTAAAATAAAAGTTGTAATATAAAGGTCAACATGTAAGAATTGCACTGGAAGATAATTTTGCAATATTTTATAGTTTCGCCATATCCTTTACTCTTACCCAGCTTTAAGCTAAGTACTTTTAAAACGACGTTATTTTGAAACTAATATCCAGTACTACTATTTAAATTCTTTTATTTGTAAATTGGCTGACATAATCTAAATTTAAGCGAAATGATTAATTTTGTAATAACAACTCTATATATATAGATATCTTTAAAATACATTCGGATTTCCGAAGCTTGACGAATATAGCCAAAGCGCATAATTTAAATAGTACTACTATATGTGCTAATAATCTGGCCAGCGGCTACAATAACAAGATATGATTACGAAAATCGTATCATTCTTTTGAAATTTATTTAATGAAGTTGTTACTTTTATGTTGTAGTTTAAGGCATTGTTTGCTTAATATACTTAATAGCTTGCTACGAAACCCTTAATACAAGTATGAATTGACTTGACCGAATTTCATATATATTTTTTTACATGCAATTAACTGGTGTTGTAATATGTTACCACACAAAATAGTCACACTTTTAGGGCACAAATTGCAAAGATGGAGCCAGTTTTGAGAGGTGCTTCACATTCACTTACAGCCAGCTATAAATTATAAATTTACTCCAAGGCCCTGTAACACAATCACATCAGTTTATTGAGCAAATATAGCTCAAGAGGAGCTATTTATTATGTTGCCATTGTGCGGGCACTTATCTGTGTATATCATCTCGAAGGCCATTGTTGGGCGAAATAAGTTATTGTTGATTGACATATTTAGGTCTAAGTACTGTTCTATCTATTGTTAACAGCTTAAGGTCTACGGGCCCACGGACTATTTAACTTTTGTTTTATCAGAAGCTGATTTTTCGGAACAGGTTTGTTTCGACGAGGCGATCTACTTTTGTCTTTCAGAAAAACAAATAGGCTATGTATATGTTCATTTATTAAAAACTTCTATTTGAAAAAAGTACAAAATTTCAAGGTTCTGTATATGACCCTTAAATTATTCCAAAGTAAAATAATCCCCTAAAAACCTTCATGTAATGTATCTAAGAACAATCACGTAAGTTTTTAAACAAAAAAATCTTATTGAAATCTGTCTATCCGTTTAAAAATTATGATAACTCTGTGGCATCATAACTTGTCAACACAAAGATAATTCGAACCATTATTCAAACTTATAACACCCCTCCTTTTCCGTCGGGAGGCAAAAATAAGACACAGGTGTCTTTAAATACTGATACTAGAATGAGTTTCTATCCATTTCCTGGATAAATATAACATACCCGTTTAACAAAAGCTGCTTGAAAGTTAGAATGCATTCTTTTACATTTGTATTATTTATTGTAACTACATTTTTCGCTTACGTTTTTTTTTATAAAATGGAATATCCATCTAAAAGTCAGAATAACACATGAAATAATATGTTCAGGTTACAGTAAAAGAGCCTAGGAAGCGGAATAAGTAGTTACTCTAGCAACATGCATGCAACATTATTTTTATCGGCGCTAGGTCGCGTCTGAAATCTGAAAGAACAAAAATTATTGTAGACACTTGATCATACGCTAGCATAGTAGCTATTGATAGTGTATATGCTTAATTTGATGGTGGAAATATGCCAATCAGACATATCACCGTAATGCCTAGTGAAATAGATAACTAATCTTATAGATGCTTATTAGCCGTTAAGTAAGTCTCTGACCTTCCTACTCTCGTACGTTACGCTCAAATCATCACAATATTTAAACATGCACTTATAGACAGACACTAAAAAATGGACAGACTGCCCTACATGCGACTCTATAACAGAGATTTTATACATACTGGAGGTGATGAACCATGATAATCTGATCCACCCGAGTAACGCCCGAAATCCCCTCTTGGGCTTCTTTCTTTCTGCTAATTTTTAAAGAAAGATAATTTTCTTCCCAGACAGGATTCCAGATTCCCAGAGAGGGTCAAAGGATTAGAATACTCGGTAGCTCAAACGGTTAGAGCATTCATCGGCTTAAGCCATTTCAAATCCTGACTTCTTATTTTTCTTAAAAAAATTTTAGAAATTATTATAAAACTCTGAAAATGCTTTTAATTTAGAGGCCATCAGTTACAAAGATGGTGGATTTAAAAGCTATTACAAGCTCTAAATGAATTAAACATCCGAGTGACACGAATAAGGTTACAATGAATAATTCATTCAACTAATTATGCTTACTTGTTGACGAGATGATTAATAGTTTATGAAAATACACGATCACGACTCAATCTCAAACAATTACAAAAAACTTGCACTCTATGCTGTAATATTATTTGTATTATGCTTCGTCATATAAAGTTAATAAATAATAACTATCTATCCCTGGACATATTACACAAATTGAATCTAACCCCAAAGCGAGTAAATTATATGCTTGGACTATGGGTGTTAGTTAACGATACTAAAATATAATTAATTATATGAATACCAGAAAAAAATTTAACACCCAGACCCAGAAATGAAGACATCTAATTAAATGTTCATCACACAAATGTCTGCCCCCGTAGACGTTAACGCTAGCCACTCGACCAACAAGACGGTCAGTCTTCTACTAAAAACGTTCTAGTCAAAGGGTAAAAAAGTTTAAACTTACCGTTTGTCAGGAATCTCTTTCAGTTTAATCTAAAGCATGGATCGTTTTCCAGTAAATCTACAGAGTATTTTTAAGGAGACTACTCACTTTTCGATTCTGGGTGCAAATATCTATAAAATATATGACCTTAATTTGGACTTAATTGTCCCGTAAAATGCTGCGATGATATCCTATCAATCACGTAACACAAACGATGTTCTAAAAAGGTATGAAACAAAAAGGGTCTTCATTTTATTTAAAAAAGTTTAGTGTTTGAAATCAAGTCTTTACGTTTATCGAAATTTGTCAAAATCATTTTAGCGGTGTAGCCATGAAAACGTAACAGCCAGATAGACTTTTTGTATTTGTAATATCAATATGGCAAATAGGTTGTTCATACTCATTCATTTTATTACCCAATCTGACGAAAATTTATCTTATATATTTATTATGTTCATGGTAAAATTAAACTTAATCTTTCATTACAACGAGGCCGTGTTAAAAAATGGGCCTAATTCGCATCGTTATATAACTACAATAGAATCTTCATAAGTGTTAGGTAAATAATTGCAAAATGTAAAATCTACTCAAAATAATCTATATATATATAAAAGAAAGTGGTGTTAGTTACACTATTTATAACTCAAGAACGGCTACACCGATTAGGCTGAAAATTGGTAGGAAGGTAACTTAAAACCGGAAGAAGGACATAAGATACTTTTTACCTTGTTCAATTGTGAGGAAACTGGGAAAAACAACATTTTAATTTTTCCCATACAAACTGAACGGGCGGAACGAAGTTCGCGGGAACAGCTAGTATTACAATAAAAATAATGGGAAATCATAAATTATAACTAAAGCTACTTTGCTTGGTCTCTGACGCTAGGTATAATATAGATTTATTTACAAAAAGTAGGGATATAGTATCTTCGCGCCCATATCCCCGAAGGAGCAGACAGAGGCACAACCAGGGTTCTCCCCGTGTTGGTCCGGGCTCCTTTGTAGAGTAGACCATCTACATTAATTGCCAGGCAGCTCGTAAACGGCTCGAGCATAGGCTCACCGTAACTAACACCGTGACACCTGACTTGGTGGTAGAGTTTAGCAGCGACTCGCCCGGATTGGTACCACCGCC
>NJDD01001696.1:109900-121994 GCA_002245505.1 Calephelis nemesis | reverse complement strand
TAATCTGATTTACCTACCTGTTATGTCAGCCGCCATAACTCTAATGCTAATCATTGACGTGATGAGTGCTTGTGGGCATGGTAGCCGGGTCAATTTCATACGCTAACTAAAATCCCCGTCATGAGACAGAGGTAATATTAATAATATGGTCTATTGAAGATGGTTGATTATTCCTATGAAGAGAGCCACCTGCTTGTGCGGCTTCGCAGCTACAGAAATGATTTGAATAAGTTTGACCGCCTCGTTGGTCGAGAACTAGCGTACACCGACCAACCACGAGGCCCGGGTTCGATTTNTTGTGAAATGAACATTCAGATGTCTGCATTTCCGGGTCTGGGTGGTTGTTAAATTTATTCTGGTACCTATTTAAGTATTTCTGTGTATTAGAATCGTTGACTGACATCCATAACACAAGCATATAATTTGCTTACTTTAGGGTTAGATTCAACTTGTGTGACTTGTCCAGGGATATTTATTTATTTATTAATTTATTTTTTCATCGTAAAAAGTCTACATTAGTCTTAATAAACAAAGCTTTTAATTATTACTAGAAAAAACTTGCATTCTCCACCCCAAGCAAAATAGAAAAGGCCGCTATTAATTACTAAGGCGAAGTAGCTAGGACAAAGTAACAAAAGTCACATATCATACAACTAGCCTCCATTTATTGATCAGTAGTACCAACATAGTAAATAAAATATAAACGTATTTGAGTGACCTTGAACTACATTTGGGATATGATAATGACCCAGTTGACTGAAACAATTTCATTAAGATTTATAAATGGCGTATTTAATTTATCGCTAAGTGAGTATGATTACACGTGTAGAGTTTTATTAGCCGACTTTGAAATAAAAGGATGTTACGTGTTTAATGTTTTTTGATACGTGTATGTTAATCGATTTTTATTTTTGAAGTGAAACTTCTTTATCGGGGTTGGAAAAAAAATTAGTGTAACATATTTTCGTTACGCGTCACATTTTTCCGTTACGCGCCATCTTTGTTCTTATCCCTACCACGCGTGACTCGAAGTATACTTTCTCCAGCGGAGTAGGGATTGGCAATAAACTTTATTTAACCAATTTCTGTAAAGTTGCATATAGTAAATTAAGTATTTTTTGAAAAATAACGTCATAAAAAAGTTTCACTTCTTCACTTCTTACGAGTGTACGCTAGTACACGCACACATTTTTTTTATATTTTTACCGCTTTTAATTTTCTTTTTCTTTTTAAAGTCAATTTGGAATTTGGAAGTCTTTTGAAGTCCGTTAAATCCGAGTCACATAATGGAGTCTCAGTGAAATCAAAGAAAATGCACATTTTTATAACACACTCATTTTCTCATTACAATCTAAGTGGGTTTTTGTAGTTTCAATGCGCTAAAACTTTTGTTAAATAATTTAGTTTACCATTTGGTGCAATTTTAATATAATTACCTTTACATATTAAAATCGTATTTGTACATTAAACATATTAATTTTAAAAAAAGTAGGATAGATAATTACAAAGTTTCCGAAGTCAAAAGTTTTTTTGAAATTCTTATAAGTTTCTTTTTAATTTACATACGGCATTACGGGGTAGACACTTTATCAACTTTGTTTGGAACTTTAATTACAAAACTTTAATGTAACCATCTTAAAATCTTATCAAGTACATCCATCCATTTAAAAGTTATGATGCCACAGGCAGACAGATACACATACTTAACCTCACACTTTCTTATGATTGACCTTTACATTCAATTTGATATTTATATTTTAAAAATTTAACCTTATATCAATATGTTTTCAAGTTGTTCATGATTGGTTTACACTTAGGTAGATATACAAAAAAGTCTTACGCAAGAGTCTAATAGAGTTTAATTCTTCAACATCTTTATAAACGACGTATTTCCCACCGTAAGGATATCCGTCTTCTGCCTTCTTATTATAAAAAATACGAATTATTAACTAATCGTTACAAATACATATTTTAAATTCAATAGACACTAATGGCTAATAGCCTCCATAAATTATATCAAACAGAAGCATCGATCTTAATAAAGTAAGGTTTTATTAAAAGCTGCAAGGTAAATTATTGCTGCTGTAAGCCTTGGCATTTCAAGTGAAGTTGGCACCGAATTGGTAATGCTCTTAGTCAATGTGTAACGAGTACTTAATATATTTTTTCACTCTCTAAGTAGGGTAATCACTTTTAAAGGTGAGCAGTTCTACAAGTACAACTCTTTATTAAAAATACTTAGAAAGTGTTCTTGTTATGACTATATTTTAGATGAATCATGATTATTACAGACTTTTGCAGTAGCTTTGCAAATATTATGAATAAAAATCCTCCTCTAGGTGCTATAAGGTGCCAACTCTAACAATACTTCAGCGCTGCATTCACCATAAGCTTAGAACTGAAATTTTACAATATTTAGTTTTATGTTTTAGAATGGCTAATGTTATCATGGAACTTGATAAAAATAGATAGATAGATAGATTTATCTGCCATACCTTCTTCCCAGGCTCGAGGTAAGGAGCATCATTAGATGTAAACACAATATGCAATAGCATTTAAACCACAATTTAGAAAAAAAGGATATGCTTTGTTACAAAAAACAAAATAATAAATAACCTGCTAGTTTTTAATATTCATGGTATTCTTTATGAAAGAAAGTTCAAAATACTCATTTTACATACGACCCGAAGAATAGAGTAACAGCATACAGGCAAACTTCCTTTCACATGCTAGCAGATAAACGATAGTAATAGCTTAATTAATAAGCGCCCCGCCCTAACATCTATAGCAGATTCTGTAATAGTCTGCTTTATAATCTTGCTTGTTACGTTCATTCATCAGAAACTGAGCACCAATTATAATTTTTATCATCA
This sequence comes from Calephelis nemesis, assembly GCA_002245505.1. NCBI lineage: Eukaryota > Metazoa > Arthropoda > Insecta > Lepidoptera > Riodinidae > Calephelis > Calephelis nemesis. The sequence goes on along the minus strand of NJDD01001696.1, from coordinate 119,121 downwards.
AAGTTTTTAAAAACTAAATAAATATCGATAAAAATAAAAAATTGAATAAGAAAAATTGTAAAGTGAGAGTATACAATGTACCGTAAATACGAGGAATACAAACAATCTTGCTACGCATATGTCTCGTCTTCACAGAATTAGTTTTTCTTTAATGGGGAAATTTATATGTTTTTACAATAAACTTCAACGTAAAGTACACCAAAAACTATTTTAAACCAGATCAACCTTACCATGAGTTTACAGTGCTATTGTCTCCGTAGACTGCATGAAAACTTTGAACTCCTGGTGATTAAGAGAACAAAATTTCAGACCAAAAAGGGCAGTTTTCGATACGTGAATTAACGAGCGTAACACATAGCAACTCGTGGTAAAAGCGCTGGTCCGTTTTCTCAGTATCTGAACTCCCGTAATGTTGTACAATCAATCTGAACAATGTTTCTTTCTGTACACTCTTATCTTTCTATTCATCAATATCGTAGTAAAAATATCTGAATGTGGGAGCCCAGGGAGTGTTTTCAGACACTTATACTCTTTACTCCAGCTTCCCAAACAAAAAAGTCTGTTTTATCCACAAACGTTTATGGACTCTCTCTCTTTCACACCTTCTACTTTATTTTTTACCTACTAACAATTCGATCGCATTAATTCGCAGATATGGTCTGACATACGAAGAGATCGAGAAAGGTCTGCCACTGATCGACACATCGAGAACCCACATTCGAGAAGTATGTCCGCCTGTCTTTTCTCACGTGGAATGCCGAGCAGGGAAGTATCGACGTTTGGATGGACTTTGCAACAACCTTCGCCACCCTACTTGGGGTGCAACAATGGCTCCATTCCAAAGGTACTTAACATGTATAATCTTTTTTTTATGATATAGGAAGGCAAATAAGCAGACGGATTTCCTAATGAGAAGAAATTTCCTAGAGTCACTAAAGGTGGTAATAATGCATTGCCAACCTGAGACCGGGATGTTAGGCCTCGAGCAAAAGCAAGTTTGACACCTTTGGTGTCTCCAGGCGACGTGAATATCTTACCATCAGGAAATCCGACTGCTTGTTTACCTTCTAATATAAAAAAAATATAGTGGAATTAAGAACTAGGTAGTACCTCCTTTTTGGAATTCTGAAAAAATATATTGGGTAATAATTTGTGGTTAATTTTTAATTTTACTGAATTGATGTCGAAACTTAAAAAGTACGAAATGTTATCAAGACACAATGCCTCGTCTTAAAGATCTACAGGCTAAAGCTTCTCGTAGGTGGTGCAATAGCTTTCACATACAATAGCCGACGCCCACATCCGTCTCTACCACGCAAGTATTCATCAGCTCCCGCGTTACTAGACACATCAGTTTGACATTTCAACGACCACTGAATATTTTTTAAAGCTCATACTGCCTTATATAAAATCTTATTATACGGGCATAAGGAGGTCTTGATTCTTTCCGCGTAAATTGTCCTCTTCCTTTCTATGTTCGTTTGCTGCCCCCACTCCATCCTTTGTTTAGACTTTATTCTTTACATTATCCAATAATTACAAATGACTTCCTTATCCGCCTATCATGCTGTAGTTTCAAATGAAACTATGTCTGAATTAATTTGGGTTGATTACTCTCCTCTTCCTGCCTCTCTTTCTCTAACTAAATTGCTCTACGAACGGTCGCGCCTGTATCGTTTGTAAGATGACAGGATCTCCGTAATTAGATCTGACTTAATTTAATGTCGATGACCCCTGGAGACCTTCAAAAAATTTGCAATCCGTTTATTACTTGTAGTGCAAAAAATAGGAATTCTCGGCCTAAGTCGGTTTTTCGGGAATATTAGATTAGAAAGTATTTATAGCATGTGTGAATAAGCTTCTTCTAGCTCAGTGTGACTCTACCTTAGACTCTACCGAAGCTTTCCATCAGGAAAGTTTCGAGTCATTATTATGTTATAGTACACTGAGATAATGTACTATGAAAATAATTATACTTTGCCTAGAACAGTGAAATAACCATATAAAAAGAATAGGTAAGGAAATTAAGGAACTGTACGCCGTAAATACGCCAATCCGTCCTAACGAATATATAAAACTAGGCCTTTATGAAAGGAAAATCAACGATTACTTTTAACCGACTTTAAAAAAGGAGGAGGTTCTCAATTCGACTATATGTTTTTCTGGATGTTTGTTACGCTATTACTCCGTCAATAGACAAACGTTTGTGATGGTTCTTGTTTAGAATGATAAGTCATGATTCAGAGTGCCTATTAAGTTTATCATGATCCGACTAGTGGCTTTTGAGTTAGTGAGTTTGAATTATTATATATAATATTTAGGCTAATTTTTTTTTGAAAAATGTTTGACAAATGTAAACAACTTTGCTGTGAATGCAGTGTTATAGTATTTGACCTGACATGATGACGAAGATGAAAAGGGTTCATGGATACTTACAAAATACCCAACAACCTCTCATTGTGTTTCGCCTATCTGACCTTGATGCCCTCTGCTATGCGTAAGCCTTACATATGAAAGAATTTCATGAAAATACGATTTTTTATGTATTACTTAAATATTGTTAATGTTGTCTAGGTTAATAGGTCCCCTTTTCGCGGACGGCATCAACGCCCCTCGTATATCTCACAGTGGGCGTGACCTACCACTGTCAAGAGTGGTGTCTCGGACGATGCACCAGGATGAAGGGTACCACGACCACGCTGGCACCGTGATGGTCATCGCCTGGGGACAATTCATGGATCACGATTATACACTTACTGGTACTCCACTAGGTAAGACATTTTAAAAATCGTACATTCAGAATTAATAGTACATATTTAAATACAGAAGGATCCTTGGGACCAGTTAACATCGAGGGTACTCCAAACTGAAATGACTTAGGAACCTTCAAAAAAGAGCTTACCTACTCATTTCTAAAAGGACGGCAACGCATCTGGAATAATCTCGATCCTGCAGATGTTTGTGGGCGGCTCTCTCTCTCTACTTGTAAGGTAGGCGTTACTGACTTGTCGTGAATGTGTATGTGTCTTTCATTTTGTGTTCATTATATTAAATAACATACAAATAATAATATAGCTACTCGTATTGGTACACCTTTTAACCCAAATTCGGCCGCAGTCAATTATCTCTTCCCCATGTTGGCCCGGTCTCCTTTACAGAATAGATCATGTGCCTTCCTTGCCAGGTAGCTCATAAAAGGCGAGCAAGGCAAGGCTTACCGTCACTAGCACCGTGACATCTGACTAGGTGGTAAAGTTTCGCAGCGACTCGCCCGGATTGGTACCACCGCCTTACCTATTCGTGCCGCCATAACGTGTTCCGGTTCGGAGGGTAAGGTAGCCGGTAAACTTACTTTTGCTCGAGGCCTAACATCCCGACCTCCGGTTGGCAACGCACCATTACCACCTTTGGTGTCTCTAGGTGGCGCGAATTGCTTACCATCAGGACATCCGTCTGCTTGTTTGCCTTCCTATATCATATAAAAAAAACTTTTTTCAGCCCCTTTGTAAAAAATGTGGGCTTCATTTTCCGTACAAAATTGTGACTTATCGACTTATAACTACCATATAACTAGGTAATCATAGTTTATAACTATCGTTTCTGTGGTCTCTTGGTGCTGTGGATATTTGTGGGCGGACGTGATTACGAACTATCAGGTGACCCACTGACCTCTTGCCTCCTCTTCTATAAATAATATACAGAAGAGGAGGCAAGGATATATAAGGAGGCGTTGATATATTATCAGGAACACTTGATTTTTTATTTATATTAGTATTTAATATAGGTGGGTACAGTGATGGTGATACCATTTGCTGTATTAATTTCCCTATTCTGAGCGGTATAGCCGTAGGGGAGACAGAGGTGAGTTGTGACAGAGGAGAGTTGTGGCATCGTTGATTTTTGGAACCTATTGACGCATATTGAGCTCGCAGTAGTGTACGTTTATCAGTTCAAGTCTCGAGCTAGCAAACTTGCACTGTTGCGAATTCACTGACAGTTTATAGAATTACAAATCGACGATGTCACCACTCTGTGTCACATGTCACTGTCATGTCACTCGATGTCTCTGTTACAACTCACCTTGGTCTCCCCTAGTGCTCACCATTGTCGTGTTCCGTACCGGAGAACATGTTGAATTGCATGACCTGTACACACACACCAATACTATATATAGATGGTATCAATAAGTGACGATTGTCTTTTACCGTCAGAAGATCAGCTTGTTTCGTAACATTATCATAACTTTTAAACGGATTTTGATGTGGATTTTTTGTTTGAAAGCTTGGGTGATCGAGACGGCTCTTAGTTCGAATTGGTTAGCTCTAATTTTAGGGTTCAACAAGCTTTTGCCTGCAGATTCATGTTCCAGAATGCAGACATATCCGTTCAGCCATTCGAGCGTAAAAGAGTAACAAATATCTATACGTACATACAAACTTCCGCATTTACAATATTAGTAGGATAACATGAAAAAATATGTCAATGCCAAAAACAGACATTTTTATGTTTTATTGTATGATTAAAATATAGGCATATTTTCAAGACTTTTCGTAGGCTATCAATTTATTTTGGTAAGTGGTCGTATTGTTAGAAGGTAAACTTACAATACAGTTAAGAAAAATATGTGAAAGGTGATAGTACAGACAGCCAGAGCCCTGCAATCTCTTACAATTGCTTCACCAGTCAAATAGAAAGGAACTATCTCCTCGACTTTTAACGAGACGTAACTTTACAGAGGATTAATTTCAATCACTTTCTTTAGAAGTAATCTCAAGTTGCGGAAGATTAATTTCGCGTTAAGCTCCACGGTCTAGCAGATATACAAAACCTAGAGGTTGATCTTAAATGTCGTCGACTGTCATAATTACTCACGCATAACATTGTTTTGACAAAAATATAATTTCTAAACCGCAAAAGACCTTGTTTTTATTTCATTAATCGCATTTAGTGTTTATGAACCGAAACACTTAATTTTTTCCCATCGATACTCCGTCACGACCGTACTTACGATTTATATATGTGCATTTGTGTGTGTGTGTGTGTTTGTGTGTGTGTGTGTATGTGTGTGTGTATCATTTAGTTATTTTATTGAATCAGGTGTTACTTTGCGGAAATCCATTGTAACAGATGTAAAATAAGCCCTTAATTTGCTAATTCCGCGTAAGCAGTGTAACTGTTGTGGCAAATATTCCTCCAAAAGATACAGAGTGTGACAAGCCTAACCGAGGTTCCTACCACCCACCTCCGCGATCAGAACACGAATATGGGAAGAGCTCGGGAAACAATCCAGATTATCACGTTCTTCACATGTGACAACCCTACCTAAAGTTCCCACCTCCCACCACCGCGACCAGATCACAAACAGAGTCCGAACACGGGAAACAAAAACACTTGTCACGTCCCTCACCAACTTTGTCGAAGCACTCACCACAGAGAACACCAAATCGCACTCGTCGTACGTTTCGCCTCGACACCGAGGCATCCTCAGGAAATCGACTGTACCGTACAAACGACGACACAAGACTCTTGTGTCGTCGTTTGTGACGTAGGTAGGGTTGTCACATGTGAAGAACGTGATAATCTGGATTGTTTCCCGAGCTCTTCCTATATTCGTGTTCTGGTCGCGGAGGTGGGTGGTGGGAACCTCGGTTAGGCTTGTCACACTCTGTGTCATTTGGAGGATTATTTGCCACAACAGTTACACTGCTTACGCGGAATTAGCAAATTAAGGGCTTATTTTACATCTTTTGTATCATTTAGTGTTCAGTGTGAATTAAGTAAGCAACTTTTAAATAATACTACTGACATAATGTAGATATTAGTACTAATTGTTGCCGGTTTCTGATTGCCTATTGTTTATAATATCTATCGATTATTGTTCAAACAATCGGCTCTGTGGTCTAGTGGTACGGTACGGCGTGTGTGTCGAAATGTGTTTTTTAATTTTCTTATAAACATGACGTTAGATTGGATAAGTAACATATTGGCTATTGATTTACTACCTACCACAATGTCGGACTTAGGTCTAGGTCTAGCATGCAGTTAGGATAGCAATGAGCAAAAAAAGACTGAGATTTATTTGTCCAATCTTGCTTTAAAAAATGCAAGGTCGACTCCAATTTTATTATTACGATTTGACTTAACTACAGATTACGATAGATCTACTAGACACAATAAATACATATATACACAAATAAAAAGTTTTCAGAGTGTATTTGTAAAATTATATTTCAACCCCCCAGGCCTGCTGCTTAGAAGAGACCATTTGCGTTCCAGCCTAACAGCTTGTATGAGATGATCATTGGTGTAGTGGGTCATTATCCATAAGATCACTTGTGGTAGAGTGCTGAGCAGCATCTTGTTCCACCAAATTTACTATTCCTATTGCCAAAATGTTCTTGGTTTGGTACCAAGGTTGCCAAACTGTTCTTAATTACTGTCACTTAACATGAGTACATCAGTAGTCGATCAACTTGTACAATAGACCTAAAATTCTAGCGACGCACGTGTAACATCTATAGTTTCTATAGACCAAAGTTGTTTTCGCTGTCTAATATGCATCATATCTCTCTTTAAGTAAACTCCAAAACTGATTGAAGCAACTTTCAATGTAAATATTGCAAAGATAACTGAGACAAACTAAAAAAGCGAAAATATACCGTGCGGCGGATTATTGGTAGTTTATATAGCTAATGTTATTTTTTTGTCCAGACCCGCGCAACCGTAACGATCCAGAGGAATGCTGCAAGCGTCCCCAACACCTAAAGCACCCCTACTGCAACGAGATCCGCGTGCCCGATGACGACTACTTCTACCGCTTATTCGGAGTCAAGTGCATCGACTTCGTGCGTGCCTTCCCTTCACCCAGACCTGGCTGCAGACTAGGTAAGTAACACTAAAAAATAGTTCAATTCCAGTAGCGCCCGGACCTGGCTGTAGACTAGGTCAATACCACTAAAAAAGTAGTTTAATTCGCTGACCAGAAGAACTCCAAGTTGCTTAAATCCTCGATTACACATAACAGATCATAGCATGAGAGATCCTTAAATGAGTAGGTATAGTATAAATCCTACTACCTGTTAGACAGTACAGATAATTATATAAATATCTCTTTGCAAATTATGTAAATCAATGTTTGTTTATTTTATTTTTTAGTTTGCATAATTGAAGCCAAAGTAGGTAAATCATATTTTATTCTAATGTACATATTTTCGATAGTTTTTGATAGTCAAAAGCATGACATAACCCTAAGAAGAAAGCAGTAGGTAAACGCTTTTAACTCAACCACATTGTTTTGTGTGATATGGATGTTTGCCAAGGATATTTACATATAAAAATTCACATATTAAATGCGAAAGTTATTCAATAAACACCCAGAAATACACCGCTGCCGACTCTTATCGAGAATGTTTGGTACCGCCTAACTTTTCACCAAAAAGAGCAGGAACTTTATAATTTACGTAGTTTAAAATGTCAATTTAAACTAGACTAAAATAAATAAGCTTAAACACCTGGACAGTATTAATCTTGTATTCGCAAACTACTAGTTGCAAGACATACCTATTACACACAGTATATTTACTAGTTATTTTCCTAGTAATTGAATAAACGTAAACCATGTATTTATTATCTGTCACGTTTAGTATAAACCAGGCAATATTTCTAAATGTTACTCAACTGCCGCAAGCAATCGATCACTTGCGGTTTTTTGGTTCGCACCAACTCGACTTACCGACACTTGACACGTAGTGTATTATAGTTTTATCGTTAATCTCAGTTTCCTTTGCACCGTTAAACTTGATTTTGTCTACATCAATCATTCATTAAGTAACAATTATATTTTATAATTCTTTATAATATTTTAATTAGTACCTGTAATTTTCTTTCAATTGAAAGTAATTAAGTCGCTAAAAGTAATAGTAAAATATACATCCCCTAAAATGTTTTATGTTACTAACTACGCGGTAGTTTATAAAGACAAACAAAGAGAAAAGGGTAACTAAGTAGAATCACTAGTCATGTAATTTGACATTCAATGCCTTAGATGTTCCGCGTACACGTTATCTCGGGAAATACGTTTTTAAACTGATATAATATAATTAAGCATTTAAATGTAGTAAAACTACTAAACACTAACGCTGATTTGCAAACCTTTGTTACATCTTTAACCTAATAAACGTGAAACCCCAAAGCTTTGCCAATATCTTTCTATTAAAACAAAGCTTTCACAATAAATGATATAATAATTTATGTTACTTAAAAGCTACTAGAATAAAAAATAATGCTAGTTGCATACGTGCGACTTCATTAGCGTCGAATACTTCTTATATATGTTGTCGCCTCGGGATATGACAGCACTATATATTTTATTTTAGTATAGTCAAATGTTATTAAAGTAGATAAACAGCTACATTTGTGTAATTAGAAAAACAAAACATAAAATAACGTTAAAAACAGTAATGTCATAGATAAAATAGATGGCTGAATGTCATATTTTATTCCCGCCTTTTCTATTAATTGTAAAAAAAAGAGTCTTATAAAATACTAGCTGCGCCCCGCGGTTTCACCCGCGTAAGTCCCAATCCCGTCGGAACTCCGGGATAAAAAGTAGCCTATATGTTATTCTGGGTCTTCAGCTACCTACATACCAAATTTCATCGTAATCAGATTTGTAGTTTTTGCGTGATAGAGTAACAAACATCCATACATTCATACATACAAACTTTCGCATTTATAATATTAATAGGATATAAAATAACAGTAAAAATTTGTCTACATAATATACTTCTATACAATATATTAACATATTAGTAATAATATAAGCTCAAATTAAAGTCTTTTATATATAATTTCTAACAAAATTACCTCCTTATACCTAGCCCTTTGGAACTGATTGTTGAAAAAAAGTAGCCTATGTTTGAACTCGGGTGTTTAATTTAACTTAACTTTGTGCAGATCAAATTTCATTAAATTCGTCCCAAAGATTCAGCCGTGAAGACAGACAACGCGAAAGTGCATTTATAATATTAGGTACCTGTGATAATAGACTTTAAGAAAATTCTAGTAAACCTAACAGATATGATGTGTAAATCAAAGACTTTTATTTAAATATGTAGCTCATTCATCGCAGTTCAAAGCCTTTACCATGCGTTGGTATAGATTATGTTCGGTAAGTTACGTTTCGAAATCTATGACATTTTTGGTGTAAAAATGTGTTTCTC
>NJDD01001696.1:73176-92335 GCA_002245505.1 Calephelis nemesis | reverse complement strand
CGAGACTGGCTCGCATCATCTGCGATAACACCGATATTATCGACACTGTGCAACTTTACCCATTCGTCTTACCAGATCATGAATTGTAAGTCATATTCAAATTCATTTTTTAAGTGAGAAATCAACAAGCACACGGCTGTCCTGTTGGTAAGAGACAGCCGTGGCGTATATACACCATAAATAGTATAACGAGGCCATGATGTAAGGCATATTGTTCAAGATACCGGCTACTTAACCCTTCTGATCGGAACATGACAGTCAATAAATCAGCAGGAATAGCTAAGACAGTGGATCTTACCTGGACAAGTTGCTGCAAAGCAATCTACCACCAGTAGTCTTGTTGGAAAATTACTATATTGTAGACATAATTTATAAAGTGACATTTATAAATCAAATGTCTTAAATACATATTTTGTTTGCAAATCCGTCTAAAAGCTGCAAGTATGATACGAATAGGAATGTATGAATAAGGGAAAACACTGGCGGAGTTTAAAAAACATGTAAGTGGCAACACTTGAGTTAATAGGAAACCCCGAAACCACAAACATTAATTACAATGGTAATATTAACAATTTTATATATTTGCAGAAATCCACGAGTGCCTTGTAGAAGTGGTATTATACCATCAATGGACTTCAGCAAGTGGGCGGAGCCAACACCTTTTGTTGGTGCTGCGAAGGAGTATGTGAGTAGCTTTTCCTACAATCCATTCCATGGCAAGAAGTAGAGCAAGATTCTAGTATGGGTTTTAAATCAGCACCGAATATTAGTTTAGTTGTTGTCCCGCAAAATGTTGTAATAAAGGCTAAAATGCAACTACCTACAAACAAACACTTACATACAAACAGGAAAAAAATTTCAATTAAAAAAAACTTTATATGAACTCAGTGTGAAATTCAACGATAACATACAGTGTCTTTTTTGTAGAGCGCAAATAAAGGTCAATGAACGTAACAGAGAAGTATGACGACGTATTTCTTTCATATTATGTCGATATAGAAGTTTCAATTCAAATGATCTTTGTAATACTTGCAAACTTGATATTATATGATTGTAACTATTAAGCTCAGTAGTAACTTTTACACGTTAAAGCTTATATTTTTATCAACACACAATTATTATTGATACTTATTATTGTTGAAAACATTAGTAATTGCATTTTCATAGCCTTTATTGAAGCACGTTATTCACTAAACTTAATGATCAGTCTAATATATAACATAAGAAACTATGTTACATTATGTTTTAAATAATCTTATTAGTCAACACATAGATTGGTCTTTATGTTACTGAATTAGTTAGCAATGTAGTGTAGCAGTTTTAGTTGTCAGAAATGCGGAACATCCTAGAAATTGTATGATATTCTCACGTAGAATAAAATGTATACGGATCGCAACGGTTTCCATTTCCTTCCATAGATTACCATACGTAACATAATATATAACTCAGTCTATATGATTTAGTCGCTTTGAAATGCGATTTTTGAAATTACGGGCATGTATAAGTCTGCTACATAGGTACGTTCGGAACCCCAATATCCGTGTCACCGTTTCCGATAAGTTGCATTCAAAATTACTTTTCGATTTTTTCATGTGGTCTGCCTTATAGTGACCAGCATAAGTAAAAAACAGTACTATAGTCTGTTCCAAACGCAAAGCGAAAAAATCTTTGACTCTTAAGTATTATGTCAGTGGCGAACGAAACCAAATACGTGGTTTTTGATACAAATAATAATAGTATTATTTGTGCCATAACGTTATGCAATAACCGCGCTTCGTGGTAAATTGCGACGTTCAACCTGACTGACATTGAGCTCATTCAGATACGACTAACCTGGTTTTATCACTTCAGGAGTTACGGCTGGTGCCTCATTCCTTTTTTTAGTTCTGGCTAGTTAGTTGACTTCATTGTAACACTAGAAACAATATGTCGTACTGACATGTCTTCTCTGTAACCTTTCTCTCCCTTCAAATTTATATATTTATCGAGATTTCGTAATTAATGAGTAAATATTTTATCACGTAAGCATATAAGATAGTATGTGTAGGAATACCTAAGGATATTTGTCGGAGTTTCTGTAATTCCTGCAAGTCAAACCTTTTAATCGATTCAAGAAATGTTTATTACCTCTGTTTTACACTCAGAGGTCAATGGCCGTTATTCGACTAGCGTTTAGAACAGACTATTACTATTATGTTAGTTAAAGTACCCAGTAGTGTCAGACTAATTGAAGACCTTATAATATCTTGTCATGTAAAAACTGTTAAATGTGTTATACATTTAGTAATTTTTTTATAGTTTGATGCACAACAGCCTAAAAACAGTATTTTAAGAATTAATAATAATACTTCTGTTTAATGATACTTTGTTTAGTCATTTAAATAGCAAAAACGTTACATTACCGACTTTTGTAGCTTAAATTTTGAAATTCTAATTAGTCCATCGTACAGGCCGATATTTTTTTACATTAGTCAAGTGTTTGTCTAGTTTAAATAATCTCGGAACTACTAAAATTTAATCTTAAATAATTTTTAATTTTACGGTAAATTAGAAATTAAATATGTTAGTTATCACATTCCATACTTATAATTTTAGACTAAATATTGTGTAATCTTTTCAAACATAGTTTTTTTACATAGTAACCGAACTTATTAGTAATAGAAACACCATTGCAACACAAGTTCTGTTGGTGTCAAAATTAATTTAGATTGACATCAAACTAGAAATATGATTCTTCGTAAGATCAAAGACAAACCGGCTGGTTTTCATTGCTCTGGCACTACCATGAAGTTATTACTTTACTTCTGGAGGTTACACTCGTAACAAAGGTCTGATGTCGATATATTGCTGACTCTCTCCATATTACCGGCCCCTCTTTCATTTTGGTTTTGATAATTCACATCACAAGATACTCGATTAAAGTAAGTTAGCAATACTTGGAATCAGGTCTTTTTAAAAGTGTATTATCCGGTAGTGTTATAATTTCGTGGGCACTACACAATGTTGTATACGGCTATGTCATATAATTTCGCTCAAAATATGGATATTTTAGGAGTTAGCACAATTATCCAAGTCTCACTTTTCCGAGAAACTGTTATACCATTACGTAATTATTAAGTTTTGTACATATCAACGTAACTAAGTTTAGTTTATTGTTACCTATTGATCAGTAGTCGATTTACTATTGTTGATTGAGTTGGTAGCTACTTAGTATTATAATTTATTTAGAATGCTTAAAAGCTGCAATTGCCATATCTATTAGTATTTGTTAACATCAAATCAGCACGTAGTTATGTTGATGTTTTATATCAAGAGGGTAAGTTTAGATTTTAATTGTACTCATCCATATTATAAAGTCACTTCAGTCATTTAATAAATAATATTTTGAATTTAATAGTAAATTAGATAACATTTGTTGGAATTAGTCACATTTTTAATGAATATGACTAAATCTGTTATTTACTCTTATTTCATGAACTTACCCTCTTTACTTGACATATTATGCTGATGTTTGTAATTTTTCATGTATATTCTTGTAATAAGTTATATTTTTTAAGTGAAATAGTCATCTAAATAGAGTAAATAGTTTTGTATAATTTCTTGTTACATATTAAGATTTATATCTGTTAACAACTTTTTGCACGTCGAGGATTAAATATTAATCCGTGGTGAAAAAAACATAGCAAAAAATATTAAAATAATTTTCCAACGTTTCTTATTTTTTCCCTCAGACAACGTTTTATGTACCTAGCATTCATAGGTACCTATTACATTCTTATATTTCCTTTGGAATACATAGATTTTATAAATATTGTTTTTGCGTAACCTAAATGTTTTAGAGCTATTGTTGTTTAAATAAATTTTATATCGCCTACGTCGGTAATATATAAATAATGTAAAATACATAGTCATTACTTGCCTACTTAATATTTTCATGTCTTTACTGAAAATTATAATTTACGACATGACATGGCTTTTTAGATTTTATTAAATTTATTATTTCATGAAAACGTACATCATGCATATGTAAATCATTATGAAGGGTAATCTAAAATTTTGCACTTATTATTTTGTATGTAGATGATTCACGTAGATTAAGACAAGTTTGCGTATCCGAGCTATGACAGTTAAATGAGTAAAGCCTGATGCTTAAACATTTCAATAACTAAGTCAGAAAGCCTAAATTTAGATGTTGAACATATCTCTGTTATGCAAACTAAGTGTAGATATAGTTGATCACTAATAGATTGTTGACCTACAAAAAAATTGTTCATCTGTATAAAAAATGTATCACATTTAGATATATAACAACATTTAGCAAATATAAAATAGACTATCACGCCATTTACTGCGTGGTAAAGTTTGTAAGTACCTTATTTGTAATTAATCTTACATGTAACATTAATTTTAGGACGTAGTTCTTTAAACCTCGTAATTTATGAACAAGTATTGTTAAAGTTTACATACAAACTTTACTACCGCCAAATACATTATTTATTATTCTTATATCATATATAGCTTATATAGTTGTAAACAATCAATATTACTTAAAATTTGTATATTATTTTTGTAAATAAAATGATTCTTGTAAAAAAAAGCTCTTTTTATTTTCACTTGCGTTTACTTTTGAAATGATTGCTAATTTAAATATTCTCAGATAACGGTGGCAAACGTGACAACACCGATTACCGAGAGTAACTTTAATAACAGTAAACTCTTAAATGAAAATGTAATTCAAGAAAATAGAACAAATCAAGAAAAAACAAACAACGTAGATGTCCCACATGCTGATGAAAATATTCCACAACCGCTACCAAAAAATCATAGCACAATAGATTTGTATAACAAAAATAGTTCATTTCCTAATGTAAATGCCAATATTTCTGATGATTTGACAAAAATAAATAATAAAAATAACATGATATTAAAATACGTGTACGAAAATTATAATAAGCAACCTACTACAGAAAAACGAAATGGTCACTTCAAAAATAGTTTACAACGAAGGAAAAGGTCACAAGAAACTCCAACATTAGAAAATACTAATACAGCCCCTGCAAATTTTGAGTATGAAACTACTCACAACCTCAAAAGACATGAAAATTTGCAAGAATGGCCAAAAAATGATGCTGTCATAAACAAAGCTAACTTAGCAGATTTTAACATTGAAACATTGCACATAGATGGAGGAGCACATAATAATAACAAAATCAATATTAATCCTAACCAACCTCAAAGTTTTAAATCTGCACAAAGTGAAGAAAATTCTGAAAGTCATGAAAACGACGAAATTCAAAGTTCAAGATCGTATTCCGATCAAAATTTGCCATTTCTAGAAAACCATAGATCCAAAGATAGTGTTGAAAGCAGAGAAATAGTGGATGATTTTAATAATGCACCATTGAAATCTGGCACACACGACGCAAGCAGAGAAAATATTGAAGTACATCCAAACACGATAATCAAAGATGAAAGTTCAGAAACCAAAGATGAGGGAAATTCTGATTATTCAGAAGAAAGTAAAGAAGATGTTACTAATTACAATAAACTTAAGTCTGATTCATCAAATGAATCCAACGAAAATAAAGGTACCGAAGGTAATGAACATTTTCTATATAGCTCTGAAGAAATTGAAACTCCAATTTCAAATACAACGTCACACGACGTAAATCATAAACATAAATATAATGAAAATGACAGCAAAACCGAGGACGAACAAAATCAAAACTCAAAGGAATACATACCTCCTAAAAGTTCTTTAATAAAACCAAAAAAATTACATGACAAAGCAGAAAAAATCTCTGTAGATCACAACCATTCTTCAGAATCTGAAGAATATGATAACAAAAAAGAAATTAGTATAAATGATGATGAAGTTAAACCTGTTGTTGAATTAAATAGTGAGAGCAGTGAAGAGTCAAATGAAGAGTCAAAAGAAGTAAATAATTCTAAATTAAGAAATGCGCAAATTGAAAATAAAGATTTAAACCTATTTTTAGATAAGACCGAGGATAAGACTAATGTTAAACAAGAGTTTGAGAGAATTCCTCTAAATTATAATCATGACAATGATAAGACAAATAACACCAACGAAAAAGATCTAAAAGATACTTTGATAGAAAATGATGAAACAGTAGTCACAGCACCAAAATATGATGAAAATCTCAATTTCAAATTCAGTGACGTGACAATAACTTTACCAGACATTAAATTACCTGAAGATATTTTAGAATACGCAACGGAAAGTGCGACTGTTAATGAAAAAGACGAAGAAAATGATTATGTCTTCCCATATACAAATAAGAGTCCATCTAAAGCAAATACTGGTGAAAAGTCAAATAACGATAAACCAAGTTACTTCGAGGATTACTCTAGTTTTATCAAGAACGACTTAAGAAATGCTAAGTCGCGAGAAAACGACGACTATGAAGATAGAAATAACGACGACAATGATGATGATGACCTGTATGAAAAATTTGTACGCGAAAGATTTGGTAAAAGAGGCTCTTTCCAGAAAAGATCTGAAAAGTTAGTAAAGACTGATCCTATCATAGAAAATAGACAACTATATAGGACTCTGCAAAATGTTTTAAAAATGACCCAAGAAATTCAAAAAGAATCAGATAACAATGGCAAACCAAAAGGTGATTATCTGTGGACTTTGGAATATGGACAAAAATTACCATAAGTGGTAACATAAATACTTTTAATTTATATTAAACTTACTTTAGGATAGTCATAAGTTAAGTTAATATTAAGTTAAATATACTAAGAAAATTTCAAAATAAATGCTACTAGTAAAACGGCGTTTTAACTTTTTTTCTGTTTAGCTTAGACCTTTTCAGAAACAGTTTACGGATTATCGAGCGAGAGAAGTCGGTGAAGGAGATGTAATGAAAATCTGTATTAACACAAGTTAATTAGACCTATTCCCTAAATTCGGATTTTGTCAAAATAACAAACGCTCCAAACATCGCATCGAAAATTAAAATTTTGGAACTCCATAAATGGGGATGCCTTCCATTATTTCTTACTAGCTGCGCCCCGCGGTTTCACCCGCGTAAGTCCCAATCCCGCGGGAACTCCGGGATAAAAAGTAGCCTATATGTTATTCTGGGTCTTCAGCTACCTACATACCAAATTTCATCGTAATCGGCTTTGTAGTTTTTGCGTGAAAGAGTAACAAACATCCATACACCCATACATACAAACATTCGCATTTATAATATTAACAGGATTTTGCAATGTATTAATTTAAGATTTACAACACCTGTTTAACCTTTTCATTTTCATTGATACACGATCGCCTCTGTGGTTTAGTGGTCCGCTACTAGACATAACTTCGTGAGGTCCCAGGTTTTATTCACGGGTCGGATGGTTCGAGGGTCACGGGTGGGTACAAGGTCATCTTACACATAAATACATATCTTCATGCCAAGTCCCCGTGTTAGTTTCGGACTTCTTTGCAGAATAGACCATCTGCCATTCTGCCAGGCAGCTCGTAAAAGGCGAGCATATGGTTACCGTCACTAACACCGTGACATCCTTCTAGATGATAAAGTTTCGCAGCGACTCGCCAGGATTGGTGTCACCGCCTTACCTATTCCTGATTTCATAAGGTCAACGCTTGCCGTGGACGTAATCTGGTTTGGAGGGTAAGGTAGCCGGTAAACTTACTGACATCCCGGCTTTAGGTTGACAACGCACCGTTGCCATTTTTGGTGTCTCTAGGCGGCGTGAATTTCTTACCATTAGGAAATCTGTCTGCTTTTTTGCCTTCCAGTATCATAAAAAGAAAAGCGTGAGCAGAGCGTCGAGTGCCAAGTGAACAAAGTTTGCAGGATCGTCTACTTTCTCATAAAAACAATTTTGTTGGAAATAGTTCTGCTATTTATCACATTGTATGACTTAGTACTTTTAACTACTCGTAGGTAGGTCTGTTTACATCTGTGGGGTATTGGACGTGATGATATTTCTTTTAATATTTAAAGTGGGCACTGGGATAAAATAACGAATTGTGAAAAGTGCATTTGAAGGAACGACATTGAGAGAAGTTAAATTTTTTAAATCCACTCAGTAATAATAACTCAAAATAAATAATAGCTCAAACATAAATATATTGTTGACTTCATATGCATTTTGATGAAATATATAAAAAATAGGGTTTAACATTTTAGTTTCCATTTGTTCGTCTCGCCTTTGGTTGTTTCGATTTTTAGGGTAAGGTTAAACTAATATTTTATTTTATAAAAACAAAATAATATGACATCGCACTTACTTTCCGGAGTCCTAACCTAAGTTGGGAAGTTGGGTTAGCTTAAGAAAAAAAAGCCAGAGCCATCGACAGGTTCCACCACCAGTTTTCTCTCAAGAGATGTTTCGTGAATTGCTTCAGTTTAGAGAGTTCTACTAAAAAACTAGGAAATTTCAGCTGCCGCCCTGTAGATAGAAAAAACAATTTTTTTTCAGTAATTTCGTGCTGACTGAAAATTTATGGCCGTGCCGTAGTGTACGTCAGCTGACCACACGAAGATGCAAAAAAAAATTTTGTTCGTAGTTTCCCCACTCGAAAATATTCGAAATGTTACCTACCTTAAAGATTACTTAAGAAAATGTAAGCATGTTAGACCACATAAGAAGTAAAACTTCTTTATGGCATTATTTTTCGTGTATCGCAATAGAAAAGTTTTACTGCAAAAATAAAAAGTTTTACTTCATAAACACTTGGCAGCACAGGTTTTGAGTGTTTTAAAAATTATGTCTGTCTGAATGTGTCCTGACCGCGATTTAATGAATTTGAAATAACACAATTACCCTGTATAATAATGTAAAAAATAATAAGATACATAGGCCAGTCGACAGCCTCGGATCTTCAACTTTTTTAAGCCGGGCAAAATCTTAAAATTACGGGCACGCCATTTATGTTTATCTTCCTCATCTTCGTTATTTCATTTATTACCCAGACCCTTAGGATAAAATAGAATAATTCTTTATTGTGCACCAAAATACATTAAAAAATACACTAACAATAAAACTTTAAAACTTAGTGATACACAATGGCAGCCTTATCGCCAAAACAACGATCTCTTACAGGCCCATTAGTTCTTGACTCTGGTGTTACTGATTTATAGACGTAGGCTTTTCGGAATAAATGCAACATAGACCTATTAGCCTAGTAAGTATACCGAAATTCGGAAATGCATAATTTTGCTGAGCGCTTAAAAATTTGGATTTAGGTTTTACAAAGACTCCAAGAACCCTATCCCGTTGGTTTCTTTTACTTAAAAGGACGATGCTATCTCTTCTTGGGGTGGATGTTTATTGATTTAAATAAACTTTTGTATAATTGTTTTTCTGACAGGCCAATACTTTTCGACTCAGACTTCATCAGAGAAAGATTTTTAAACAGGCAGGTAACAATAAAAACACATTTTCATATAGTTTTACGAAATTAACTTTAAACACAAGTATTTTAACAAACTTATGCTATGCTATACTATGTGTGAATTTATATACTTTTATCTATAAATTAACAGCTTATTGAAGGATGCAAAAATGAAAAGTATTCGTTATCCAAACAGTGAACTTATTTCGTGGATATTAAATGTATTTATTTTATAACGAAAACATTAATAAATCGTCATGTAACTACTACCCCAATTAAAATAATAATTTTCAATGTACGATTAACTTTATGTGCCCTGTGAGTAGGGCGTGTATAAAATGCTAATGAACAGTTACTTTACTCTTTGATGCTAAGCAAAGAATATAATATATAAATACTCTTTAACAAGAGATGCTAAGCGTGATGCTAATGGACAGCTACCTTACACTTCTTTTGATTTCTTTAGGTTTTTGCCTTCATGTTAGTATTTTGCCATTAGTCAAGTAGAATTTACATCAAATTTTATATCAATTTCAATTAATTATAATTAGTCATCAGTCATAAGTCGTCAGCAAGTCATGTCAGGCTCTTGGGTAAAGCGGTGGCCTCATTACTCAAGCTCATGTAATCAGATTTGGCGGCAACGAGGAAATACACGATACGCTAATTTCTTCATGATTACATATTTTATTTGTGCATTTTCACTGAACAAAATTGTACAAAATGCCACCAAAATTGACTAATTTCACTCAATATTAACACGAAATTTATGAAAAAACTTCGACCATCTTTTCTCTCGATGGCGAAAAACTCCTACTTTACTCTTTGATGCTAAGTTTTGAAAGGTTTGATCTCAAACCTGAAAAAAAGGTTTCATCTGGAAAGGCACAGATAATTTCTTATTTATGAACTCATACAGATTTTAACGGTGATATCTTACTCAATTTTTATCCTATAAACAAAAATAATACTGAAACTTCTATTATTAGAATAGATAAACTTACAGTTACGAAGTCCACAAGATTTTAAGGGTGCCTGCTGTTTTCACATGTTTTTAGTTGTTTTTAACTATACCAACTTATAAAAATTATCGTTTTAATTGAAACTCATTTTTTTAATCTAATCACTTTTATCCAGCCAAGAACTTCCAGATCATGTCACAAATACCTAAATAAAGTTAAATAAATAAGTAACACAATCTGAATCTAATCCCAAGTAAACAAATTATATGCTTGTGTTATTGTTGTTAGTATTTTAATACATAGAAATACTTAAATAGATACCAGAACAAACGTAATAAACACCCAGACCCGGAAATGCAGACATCTAAATGGTCATCACACAAATGCCTGCCCTCTTCGGGAATCGAACCCGAGCCTCGCGATTGTTTGGTGTAGTTAGGGGTATACGCTAGCCACTCGACCAACGAGGCGGTCAAGCTGCCTCTAAATTAAAATTAATTGTTTTTTTTAATTGGGGTGTTAATTAAAAGACGATTACAAAATTTTTTGGCAAATAAAACTAGAGGCTAACATGAAAAAATATATATGTACTAGCTCTATATTTTTTCATTTCATAACTCTCATATTTTAATGTAAGCGTCTTTTATGAGGTACAGCCACGTACAATGAAAAGTATACACGGGCAGATTTTCAAATAAATGTTCGCTCTTAAAATTTCAAAAACAAATAACCACTTAACAATTCATACTATATAACCATCCGAGTTTCTCATAATAATGTATACATTCGTGACAAAAATATGTACATATTTTTGTCACGAATGTATACATTTACCTACACAAATTGTTTTCAGATATTTATATTCAAGATCACATTCAAAAATATGTATCCATTATGAATTACGATATTATGTAAATGAAATTATTTCACAAAAATGTAACCAATACTATTTCACTACAATGTATGCAGGAATGCCTATTCGTCTTTTCTTAAATATGCATACATTTATAAAGCTGCATCAGATTTCACTATTTTGAGAAAAGGGTTATTCTCTTCAATAACATGTACGCAATGTAATTTTCCCTTTCATGTAAACATTCGTTTTTATTTTGTAGATATTGTTAAGAAAGTTGCCAGAATGTAGCGCGATATAAATATTATATACATATTAAAAAAAAACTTATAGGCATTATAGTGAAATAGTATTGGTTACATTTTTGTGAAATAACTTCGGTTACATATTATTGTAATTCATTACGGATACATATTATTGCATGTGATCGTGAATATAATTAATATCTGAAACAATCTATGTACATATTTTTGTCATAAATGTATGCATTATTAAAAGAAACTCGGATGGTTATATATTACAAATTGTTAAGTGGTTATTTGTAACTATTTGAAATTTTAGGAGTGAGCATTTATTCGAAAATCTGCCCGTGCATACCTTTTATTGCACTTGACTGTACAAATAGTATTACAATATTATGAATACAAAATAAAGACTTTAAAATGAGTACTTAAAAAAAGTTTAAGGTGATTTCCCTAAAAAAACTAAGGTTTTGGGTTGTTTCACTTTGAAACCATCATTTCTTGAATTCGAAAAACCAGAATGTTCCTTGAATAATCCATTACTTTGTTGGTAGTGACTATAGCTACCATTAGTCAATTATTTTATGATTAGTCGTTTTTTGGCACTAGGTCACTTTTGTAGCATAGGCTCTTCAGAACCAAAATACAAATTTTAATCAAAATACTATTATCTATAATAATATTATCTATAGTTACAGGCTACTCTTTTTTTGTCAAAGGTTAAGTACAGACTAGTTGACCCGGCAAACTTCGTTCCATGCGATCTGTTTGTATAGGAAAACTTAAAATGTTGATTTTCCTAGTTTCCACATTTTTGAAGACTCTTGACAATACTTTCTAATAATATCAGAGTGATTTAGTCTTGAAATGTTATCCCAAGCCTCGCAAGGTATCTACATTCGCTTAATTTGTGTTCGCATTGTCTATTTTTTTTGTCAATCTTTTTATCTGTCATTTTTACCACACGACATACTCGGCTCTCGCAATCTCAGAATATGCAGAATATGAACAGTAACACAAAGCGATTCTAGTCCTCTAACTCAAAACCTAATTTTGGAGTAAGTAGCTTACCCAGCCCTCCATTCACTCTATTCCCTGAGCATACTCTCCTTGCTACAACTGCGATGGTCGTTTCGCCAGTTCGCGTCCACTTAATTTAGTTTGCGGCTTTGAGGTAAAATCTAAAAATGTTCTAAATCTAGTTTTGAATTGTAATTGTTTTAGTCAAAATATCGAGCGATGTTTTTTAATAATTAAAATACTCAAAATAAGACGATTTCGCCAGTTCGCGTCCATCAACTTATAAAGGGTTAAGGGGAGATTTTTTAAGAAACTTCAAAGGAATAATGGGTTTCAACTTTTTTATTAGATATATTATACATATGTTCACGCCTAATTCCTTGCTGGAATACCAAGTGTCACGAGCTTCCTTCACATTAATTATTTTTTCATACAAAGAAGCTGATTGTGGAGACAGTGGTGGCAAGAGTTGGCTCTGGGTCATTTATCCACTTTTCACAATATATGCCTGTACTGTCAGTCTTTCATCTGCCATTCTTACAACATGAACGAACCAACGAAACATGTACATGTGTACATAAACATGTGTACCTAATACTTTCTTTCAATCCCACTCTTTCTCTGATCTCGCTATTTCGATATTTCTTGGACTCATATCCGGAGCGCTCTTATTTATCCTATTTTCATGCTTTCTGACATACCCAACTCACTTTTTCAATATCCTATTATTTTAAGTTTAGAATAGTCTGTATTTTGTAATTTGATTGTGGATTTTAAAATCTTTAAAAGATTTTGTTAGATCTGCAGATAGTTTCTTTTAGAGGTTTCACATCGAGTACATCCTATGTGGTTTGAACATGACGTATCATTTAACTGTTTAGAAGCCGTTTAACGAAAACTTTTAATTTATTACTAAAATTTTTGTTTTATTTTTTTACCTACTTGTTCTCTCTTTCGTTCTTGATCTGCACTTTACTTTCTTTATTTTATAATAAAAACATTTTTTTCCCGGATAGAACAAATGCCCGGTGGCTACAGGTTTGCCACCCACCGCGTTGTGGGACTTAAATACTATTTTTTTTTGTAATTATCAACCACACAAGTAAACAATCAAGACTTCTACTTCGTAACTTTTTTGTACTTACCCAGTCCCCGGCTTGCTTTGACTTGCAAAATATCTTACTTTTGAGACAATTACCTTTTAACTGGTAATATGTTCCGATTATATTGGTAGATCCAATTTTTGTCACAGTCAGATTTAATTAGCTGACACTACGCTTTTTACTCCTACAGGAACACTGCTATTCTCTATTTGCTCTGTAAAACAAATTTCTGAAGTTGACGTTTGAAAATCAAAATGACAGTAAATTTTGAGGTTAGGTACTTCATTTCTTGAGATTGATAATTTGTTTCTAAATAAAATACTTTTGAAATTCCTGTATCCTATTTAGTTTATTTGATATTACCAAAGTCTGAAAAACATTTATTTTGCTACAATGGCTGAAGAAATTCAAAAGAAACTCCAAAAAGAGTTTGAAATATTTAACAGTATGCAAAAAGAATATCATAAGGCAGTGGCCCAAAAGCAACAATTAGATAGCCAGTTGAATGAAAATAAAGCCGTTAAGGAAGAATTAGCGTTATTGAAGAAAGATGCTGAAGTATTTAAACTTATCGGGCCTGTTTTAGTAAAACAGGATTTAGAAGAAGCAAGACAAAATGTTGCAAAACGTATGGAATATATTACAAAGGAAATCAAAAGAACCGATGGACATATATCGGCTTTAGAAAACAAACAAGAAGCTATTCAAGAAAATTTGAATAAACTCAAAAGTGATCTCGGAAATATGAAGATATCTGCAGCCTAAAATCTTATAATAGAACATATTCATGTAAATATATAATACTTCATGTAATTTCTCTAAAGTTTTAATTTAAGTATTTCTACGAGATGTGAATTAATTCTATGGAATTGTTGAAAGGCCTTAGAAAGCATCAAGTTTCCGATCAGCTTTAAATTTTTATGATAGGTGATAGCAATCAGAACCACATCAAATCTCCATAGTTCTCAAAAAGTAAAAAAATATTACATATTTTTGATGTTGGATTGAGTCCAACTGGACATGTTGAAAACAGGTAGATGCAGGTTGTAGTCGGTAGACATGCATCACAGATTTTCTATACCAGCTTCAAGACAGCGAAGCAGCTGTAACGTCTATGATGTTTATAAATCATGGAGAGCCATGTGCTTGTTCGCTGATCTCTCACATATGAAAAAAGAAAACTAATATGTGCTTAATCACTATGTTATTATGATTTGGATAACTCAACCATAATATGTCAACTGCAGATCAGCTCATAAATCACAATCTTGAACCGGAGATTTGACCAATGAATATAGCTTTTTGAGTCAGTGTTCAGATAATATTTGTCAGACATTTGAGTTGATCCATGAGCTGTGAATTTTTGACTTTAGTTGCAGTTCTTACTCAAGTGTTACTGAATAGTAGGTTGGTTGTTACTGCTTTAGAGCTAATTTACTCACTATTACCAGGTTTGAGCTAAAACTAAATGTTATTGTCACTTGAATGAAGTAAAGTTTAACTATACAACACTTAATTTCCAAAGTAATTATTATCTCAAAGACAAACTTTTCACAACTTAAGATTTGGTGAATAAAATGACTTATGAGAGTTAAAAATTTGAACTTAATCGAAAACTTGATACTTCTAAAATTGAGCCGAATCATTCTCAAAAATAAAACTAACTATGGCAAAATATTTGCTTGCTAGAATTGCAAATGGTATTTAACAAAAGTGTAGTTTTTTTATACATTTTAACATATTATTTAAAGATGTTTTAGACAGACCAACATGCATTTCGACATAGTTAACCTTGGAGAAAACATTGTTTCCATCATCCGATTATTATTAAATTTAGAATTAATCTGTTCTCCAGACAGATGTAAAGTTATGTTGATAACCCCTATTAATGTTTCTGTCTAGACATTAAAAGCAAGCAAGTGCTTATAAAGGTCTAATCTTTTATTATTTCAATGTATATTGTACCAAATTAGTAGAACAAAAATATTTATGCAGATTTGTTAAAAGTATTACCATTACCATGGATAAAACTACATTTTCTAAAGCTGACTGAACTTGAATGCGAATACTAATTTAATACAGACTGCTTTGTACGAAAAAATGTTTTTATTACTTATTTCCAAATCATTATACTACTCTTATAAAATACTGGATTGTATATATAAACAAATTGATTTTAAACAAATGATAACAGAGACTCATTTGTTCCTTTATGGACAGTTACTTTACTCTTTGCGCATTTGATCTAGGTCATTTAGCCCAGCATTATCATTATAGACGAAAGAAAAGCAATTGAAATGTGCCATAGAGTAATCTGAAATGCAGTTTACATAACTAGTAAAAAAAATAATTTTGTTTGCTGGCGTTTTTATTAATTTCTCATTCTTGTACAACTCCTAATTGAGATATCAGTCCTGGTACAATAGTTTTGATTTATAAATATGGTTAGCCCATACCATTTTTACTGACAATAGTAGTCTTAAACACCTGTCATCAGTTTGAGGCAGCTTTCCTTATATTATTGCTAAACTCAATTTAACATTGCTGCACCTATGTAAGTTAACCATTTCCCTATGTTGGACTAAATTGCAGAAGAGACCATCTACCTTCCTGCCCAGGCACCTTGTTAAACGAGCATAGGCTTACCGTCACTAACACCGTGACATCTGACTAGGTGGTCGAGTTTTGCAACGACTCGCCCGGTTTGCTACTACCACCGCCTTACTTATTCCTGCTGCCATAACGTCAGTGATTGCCGTTGACGTGTGCCAGTTCGGAGGATAACGTAGCCAGTAAATGCCATGAACCTAACGTCCTAGCCTCAAGTTGGCAACGCACCATTACCACCTTTGGCGGCGTGAATTGCTTACCACCAGGAGTCCGACTACTTGTTTGCCTTCCAATTAAAAAAAACTGGCTACTCTACCCTCAGATTTTAGCCCATATCGATTACAGTCTGCTGGAAGACCATCTGCATCTGCCTAATAGCTTTAAAGAGATGAGCATAGGTTAAAAAGGGCATTACCAATAAGAACACTGGTTTTAGATTGCTGAGCAGCAACTTGTCGCCATAATGACAGTCGTATTCCGGTCTAAGAGTAGGATGGCATCAGACTTGCACAGTAGGTATAACATCCTGGCCGCAGGGACAGCGACCTTGCTGTTGTCACTTTGCAATGATACTAGCAGAAACGTATACAATGGCACGCAATACTTAAATGCACTTCAGAAGTAGGTAGCATGTCGTTGCACTCATTTTTAGGTAGGTACGTGCGGGGAAGTATGAGAGCGTATCGCGCTCTCGCTCATACTCGCACTTCGTCTCTTTTAGCTAAGTACATTTGCGTAAAACTTTTGTTCTTAGTTATAAATGTTTATTGTAAACTCTGTAGGTATATATTATTAAAATTGATAAACGTTTTGGATTTTAGATAAATATTAGTAAGATCTGACGTGGCTTTCTTGCACACAATATAAACAAAAAACATGATTTTAAACTGGCGCCGATAGTCGCTGTTTGGTAGTTGCACTCGATTGTACCTGCGTAAGATTACAGAATAAACTTGCGCGAGGCACATTTAATTTTTGCGCGAAATTGCTCAGATATCGCAGTAGGTACCACTTTATGCTAAGTCGCTATTTGATTTCGCCAAGAAATATCATTTCAGAAGCTGTCTTGCTATCAATATCTCATAGGCCGGTTGGGCTATTATCATATTTATGGAAACGAGACGCTTATCGAAGCGATAAGGAATGTTACAACACATAAATTCCTGGACTAAGAAATAGACATTATTAATTTCCTTTTTGTTCTTGCCCATTATGTCATTTTTTTTTTCATTTTCTTCCAATTCAGAAAGGCATCTTTGCCTTAGACTGGTCGAGGCCACAAGTAACGCTTTCAGTGACTAAAGGAAATGTAGTCCGTAAGATATCCATCTGCTTGTTAGGATACTACAAAGAACACTAAATGGCTAAAAAAAAGTTTTAAACCTACTGACTGGATACCTACTTTGTTGGTACCGCATATATAGCAAAACAAATTCAAGGAAAACTTCAATTATCTCTAGCAGAACCAGTCTGGTTCTACAATCACTTTCATTATTTATTAGCCCAATTATTGCTGAAGAATATAGATCATTTAATGTATGTGGATATTGAATAGCTTTCAAAGGTATAGCGTGACTATGTCTGGTCTAACNNNAAAAACAAAACTTGTACGTATACGTTTAATTTTTTTTTATATTAATCACACAATATTTATATTAATCACACAATATTTCAAATTAACGGCACTTATTTCACAATGTACTTGAAAACTTTTTACTAAAATAATTATAGGTATTATATTTTCTACTAGCTGTCCCGCGAACATTAATTTCGCCTGATATTAACAACTAATAACAGTTTGTATGGAAAGTAAATAAATTGATGTTTTTTTTTTGTTTTCCTCTCAGTTAAATCTTCCCTGAACTTCCATAAATAATTTACAACTAAGATTAACGGTATCTGTCCAGACATTCTCGAGTTTAAGCGAGGCTAACGGACAGCATTTCATTTATAAACCGAAAGACCGCACAATACTTTTACTATATAAACCTGGTGATATTTAGTATCTACCGCAAGTTAATTTAATCTAAATATTACAGATTTCGAATAATTGCAATTTGAACTTTAATGAAAAGTTAAGAGTGTCAGCACGAAAGCTTATCAAACATTGAGCGGTCGCTGACTCACCGCCAGCCAGTGAGCGACAGCTGCCAGAACACTGTTACGGTTGTAAAAACATGATTCCAATGTTAATATTTGAGTATGCGATTTTTACCTTTCAATATTATAGCACCTTTTGGTTAACCCTTGCATATAAATCAATTACAAATCAATCCATAATTTTACGGTTTGAATATTACATGACAATGCGAAAAGTGCGCAGACCCACTATGCAAAAATTTGTAAATACAATAATTGTTATAGCTATAAAATATAATATACATTTTTTTTAATCATATATTAAAATGGAATTACTCATTTTTCATAATACACATGTCACATTTTTTGTCATTTTTATTTGGCACTCTGTATAAAGTTACGAAAGGCATTGTTTTAAAAATTACATGATTCAAAAATATACATTTTTAGTCTTGTATTCATTGGTCCCTATACTACTTAGGTGTAATGCCTATAATAAGCAAATCTACAAAAATATGATGGCCTTGTTACTTATTTATAAAATCACAATTGTTATAAATACCTAAATATAAATGCACTCATTTAAACTATAATATATAATCTAACAATAATATATAATTATTGGCACTAATCAATACATTATTTTTGGAATGTTACATCGAAATAATATATACTAAGCAAAATTGCTTATTTTCAAATTCATATTTAATAAATTTAAGACTAAAATGGTCCCAAAAATATATATGTCATGTTTTGCAACTTTGTAAAATAATTAGTTACATCTGCAAAGATGAAGTCAAGAACTTATTTATGGTCTACTAATTATAATTTCTATGTTTGTATATAAAACGTTTATAAATAATTTTAAGAAAATTTTGTACATCGATCAAACTATAATAATAGAA
>NJDD01001696.1:38574-72880 GCA_002245505.1 Calephelis nemesis | reverse complement strand
AAAAACTTTTATTTTAACGGAAAAATTTAAAATTACTATATTTAAAAAACTTCCATTTTTTAAATATACATATAAAAAATAGTTTAAAAGATTTCTTAATGACACGTGAAAAAAAATATATTTTCTCATTATTTATCAAAACTCTATGAACTTAAACAAAATTATTTCGTTGGCTAGTTTGAGATGCAAGTTTCTTATATAGAATTTTAATTTGCTTAACATTTTTAAACAAAAAACCTTAAATATCGCATTAAACATGAACAAAACAAGAGTAAATTTATATAAGAACAAAATATATTCCCACTATAATGTTCGTCAAAAATATCTCTTTTAAACAACCCTAACTGATATTTATTCTTAAAAATAGAAAATTTTCTGTATATCAGCCTTACAAAACATATTATAATAAATTTATTACACTCATAAATAAATTCTAAAAAAATGACATGTTTCGCTTTTTTTTATTTAATTCTACTCTGTACACAAGGCACACTACAAAATGGCATTTCTTGTTTCACCACAAATCTACCGCTCAACAAACTTTTGCCACACATACGACCAGAACATATAAAACAATTTGCGTGCCAGTGCATGTTGCTCCAAGACACACCTTGTTGCTCCGGACCAATAACCCCACCACAAGCCCTACATCTCTCCGCATAAAACTGATCGTAACATGACAAGCAAATCGGTAACCCCGTTTTATCATCCGGAACGTACTTCTTACCCCCAAGCGGGGCATCACAATGATAACAGCAAAAATGTTGCACATGAAACGCTCTCCCTTCAGCAGCTGTATATGGCCTCGTGAATATCAACTCATCGCAGCCAGCACACCTTGGAATTTCCAACACATTCGCCAAATCCCTGGCACAATAAATTTCACCCTTGTAATAAAAGTACACGAGATCTGCTAGTAGCTCGTTGCATTTGCAACATGTGAAACATTGTGGGTGCCATATTGCTTCCTGTCCAGCTCTTTCAGCCTTAACGGCCACTTCCCCAGCAAACATTGATTTCTCGCAACGCTGGCAAGGAACGCCTTCGTTATACAACTTCCTATTAAATTCCATCTCTGCAGGACTAAGGGACATGTCAGCGAACTGCGTTAGAATCGGATCAATCTGCTCTACGTAATTATTAACCTCAGTTGGATTAACATTCGACTCAGCCAGTTGAACGTTCTCTGGAGAATTATTCCAATCAATGCTCTGTGGTGGAGAAAGACTGCCAGGATATGTGCTGTAGTTAGGAAGAGGCGGTGGATGATCATCTTCAGAATGAGTCCTAAGATATTCCCTCAATGGTGCAGTTTGTTGTGGCTCCACTTGATTTATCGGTTTAGTTACTGTAGAAAATTGAGGATTAATCTTCGTAGAACACAGAGTTCCACTATGCTCCGGAGTAGTTGGTTCATGTTTCCAACTCCATATTTCTCCATTTGGTGCGAAAATTGTTCCTTTTTGTACTCTACTATCAATTAGTTTCGCTGTCCCAATGACATTATTGTTTGCTGGCCACAAATCTGGCATTACTTGGGTTCCCAGGCATTTATTTGCAAATTCATTCATCTCATCTTTAAATTGAGGGTTTCTGTTGTATTCATCACGGAACATTTTTATAGGCTGAAGATATACATCATTATTGACTGGTATGTTTAAGCTGTTTAAGTTTTTCAGCAGCTTGTCGTAGATAGGTCCATGCTCTACAGCACTTTTGATTCTATCTGACTCAATACGCATCACGTGTAACTTATCTTTAACAATCCGACTAAGGATCGGACTAGACTTATAATCTGGTAGATTAGCAGCACTGCTAACTACATTTCCTTGAGCATCGAGCACAAGCTTTTTGTCAGAAGCATTCTTGGGCACAATGTTATATTTAACGCCCCTCGATATGTTTGAAATTTTCAATGGAAGTGCATATGACTTTGTAACATTATGGGTCTTGCTGTTTTCTACAGAGTAAACTTCTCCACTTTGGAGTGGGCCAACACGAACCACATTTCCCATTCCCACTACATGATCTTTGATTCTTGTTATGTATTCCTGAAACATAAAGCGATTCACGTCTAAATTTTGTATTAACAATTTAGGGCAATAAGCAGACAAATTTCCTGGTGGTAAGAAATACAAGGTGGCTAGACACCAAAGGAGGCAATAGTATATTCTTGTAATATCTTCTCTAACAGATTTTAAGGTGAACTAAAAGGCACCGTTTGCATTTTTGCATACATTTACATGCATCCCAGACATTCGATAAGGGAAATTAATAATAATTTTTATGTGTAATAATAGTTCACAAAATTCTTTAAACACGTTTGGAATTAATCGCAACACGGTTAATTAAATTTGGCTCGACAGAAAAAGATCGTAAGCCATCATGTCACGTCATCTTCAAAAATGAGCTCGTACTTCATTCGAAAAGTTTATCACCCGCATTTTGTTGTCTGTAAGCATTCTTTCAAAAGGAACTAATGTAATTACTTATATCCGGAGATTGTCAATAGCTGTGTTTTGTGAAAGTTTACGAAATTTTTCTATAGAGCAAAATTTATTTGTGGTTCGGCTTTCAAACTTATTTAAAGAAATTTGCGAACTGTTAGTATACTTATATAAAAAGTTATTGTTAATTATTCGTCGTACGTCTAGTTTAGAACACTCGCGAGGACGATTCGGTATATTTGGAAAGTACTTATAGTGCCTTAAATAACCAAGAAATACTGGCACTAATCATTGGCTCTCCGAACGGGGAATCTATTAATCATTTGTCACTTTACACTCGTATTTAACATATAATCAAAAAGCAAACAGGCTTGAGACTTATCAAAAATAACGTCAATAAAAGCAACAAACATCTGGGAAGACTACCTCTACTGAATACTTTATTTAACATGTAAGTACCTACTGTTTTGTAATTATTTTTTTGTATATTCTTCGAAAACTACGATCAAAGTGTTATTGGATTCGGTAGGTATATTATTTAGAAAGTTTAAAGAACAGGACCAAGGCAGGCCGATAAAAATTGCAAAGCTGCAATTTAATATCTCGAAAACTAAGATATTTAAAATTTCACAAAAGATCTGAAAAGAAGAGAAAATTTCCTAAACAAATTCATATCTCCCGAAACTTTATATTTAATTTTAACTTTTTTATTGTTTTATATTTTTAGTTTCATAGTTAGCTTTTAAGTATGGGAAGGTTATGTCTGAAAACAAATAAAAGTTGAAAAGAAATGCAACAGTACCGTATGTTCGGTCTTCTCCTGGTCGGTAATGTGTTGTCTGGCGGCGGGCGCCACGTCGTGCGGCGGCAGCTGCGTGCGGAGCTGGGCCCGCCGCCGTCTGGCCGCCGCCGAGCCCGACACCGGCGCCAGGGGGCCCAGGCACGACATGTACTCCGACACCTAACCACCCAACACCACACATTTTCATATTTTTATAATATTTAAAGGCAAAAAAGCAGACGGAACGAACGGGCAATGAAAAATGTTTCAAAATCGGGAGAAGGACGTAGGCCATTTATCCAAAAATTTCAACGGGTAGCGTTGGAGAGCTAAATATTAAATAAATAGACTACGGGGGCGAAGCCGCGGAAAACTGCTACTCAATAAATAAAGAACAAGAAACATTTCTAAGAATATTAACTACTAGCTGTTACCAATTTCATGAAAATCTATTCAGCTGTTTTTACGTGTAGCAGTAACAAACAAACATACAAACTTTCTTATTTATAATATTAGTAGGATAAACCGGCAAACAAAACTTTACCTCTCACACTAACTGATACTACAGAATAACTTGATAAGAGATTGTTCTATAGAATAATAAATATAATCAGATAAGTGAACTACTAATTCTGATTCTATATCTTATCACGGATATTCTAAGGAAACTCATATCACGAATTTGGGATAAACAATTGAATATATTTTCTTTGAGAAAAACGAAAGTTATGGCCATTACAAATGTGAATTTCATCTGTAACGATGAACTCATTTAGTAGGTATTCAGAACTGAGTATCCATAGGACATAACTACCCGCGTTAACGGGTAAGAAAGAAATTGAAAATTTTGCTGCGGGACTTGAATCCTGAGTAGCTAAAATGGTTATAACATTCGTCGGCTAGAAACGAAAGGTTACAGGTTCAAATCCTGTCTGGGGCGTTTTTTTTTCTTTCTTTAAAATTTATAGATATCTTATATTCGCCTCTGTGGTCTAGCGGTCCGGGTATTGGACTTGAGTCCGTGAGGTCCCAGGTACGATTCCCGGGTAGGGCAACAAAAAGAAAATGTGTTTTTTTCCACTTTTCTAGTATAAAAATGTTACTCGGGATTGGAAATGTGCCCGGTAAGCGATAGGCTTGCCACTTGTCACATTATGTGACTCAGTGTCTTTGGCTATTCGTGGGTGCCCAGGTAGTGCCTCTGCCTAAATCTTAGGAGTATGGGCGTGAAGATATTCTATATTTATCAGTATTAATTTATACATCTCCTTTGGGGATATGGGCGTGAATATACTTTTTTTAAAATTTATACATACCAACTCAGTAGATGCATTTGGTGGGACCCAGTCAAGTTTTACTGGCTGATCCGTTACCCCGCGAATTTTGATCAGTGGCACTGTAATATAGCATAAATACTGAATGAATGCACATTTAGTAAAACTACAAAGGAATTCAAACTGACAGGCCCTCATAAATCAATCAAAAACCATCTACAAGTGACATACAAATTTTACTTGCAATTATTTTTATGTGATCTCACTTTTAGTCACTTGCAAATTACTTCAGGGACTTGAAAAGCACAGTTTAAAAATCTATTGATCATCTTTATTTTTTCAATAAATATCCCAGGACAAATTACACAAATTGGCCTAACCCCAAAGTAAAAAAAATTAGATGCTTGTCTAATAGAGGTTGTCAACAATACTATTGTAAAGACATGCTTAAATAAATAGAAATACAAATTTTATCAACGCCCAAACACAGAAACATGGACATCTATTTTTATCTTACAAAACCCGAAGCTGTGTGAATAAACCTAAGCCGCGTTGTTGGTGGAGAAAGAAAGAAAGAAAATTATTTATTTGCGGAATATGTGTGTAAAGGAGATGTTAAGTACATAAATATTTAAGTATATCAACATATTCTAACTTTGGTGTGCAAATATTTTAATATTGATAAAAAAATATTATTTAATTACATACGTCATACACTTTAACTTTTAAGCCAATTATTAATATTTATAACTAGTTTAATTATTTGAAAAATGAAATTTATTTATTTGCCGAAAATGTGTGTTAAAAGCTGTAACAAAAGATATTTGTTAATACCAACATATTCTACCACATTATGGTGTGCAAATATCTTTAAAATTATACTAATTTATTATTAAGATTTGTAACATATTATGTTTTAAATATTTGAACAAAATTTTAAAATATAATTAGGTTTAACCCTAACTACCATAAGCTATAAGAGTTAGGTGTGTACTCTAGCCCGTCAGCCAATGAGGCGGTCACTACATTAATACTTCGGTTGGTATAAATACTTGTTAAAAGGTTGATGATACATATGAAAGTAAGGAAAGTAACAAAGTTTTGAAAGCAATCACAAGTTGCCTTGAGAATTAGGCATGGTCAACCAAAGAATGAGTTTTAACATATTGATTTTAGAGAAATTTCGGTTAAAATATGACAATGGGTTAATCTGGATTAGTGAACTTCAGTGAGTCTGATCTATGTACCATAAACTTCTACATGTAAGAGTTGTGATGTTATTGTACTGTTTGCAATTT
Source organism: Calephelis nemesis (assembly GCA_002245505.1). Taxonomy (NCBI): domain Eukaryota; kingdom Metazoa; phylum Arthropoda; class Insecta; order Lepidoptera; family Riodinidae; genus Calephelis; species Calephelis nemesis. Next base: position 67,080 of record NJDD01001696.1, on the reverse strand, counting down.
TAACAAGCTTAAAGCAGATGCTTTACAAATATTGACTTTATACCTCCTTACCATAAAAAAAAAATAGACGCCTGTTTAACTAAATCCTGTCTAAAAATGATAATAGTCCCTGGTACAGGTACAGGATTCCTGGTAGATTCATTGCTTATTACTATCAAGCTGATGTTTAGTGAGTAGCGTCCTTTTAACTAGACACCCAAGTTTTTTCTTTACAGTACTTACAATGACGTATTTCATTCTTATCAATCATATCATCATAGTTGTAAACCACTATCGACAATTTTCGTTCAAGAATTTGTTGGGCGACTAATTGGAACGAAGCTTTTCTCGAACATTTAGCTTGAACCCAGACGACATACCTACCACGCAATTTGTAGGACAATGTGAGTGATAAGCTATGCAAATGTTAGCTGACCAATAAAATAAATATTAGCTGGTTGGGACTTCCTAACAAAACCTTATATTTTGTAGGAAAAATATTTTCAGATAATCATCCCGATAATTAGAAAAATTCTGCTAGTAATATTTTTTTTTTAAACTCGTCAAATCAATATATTAAAGCCTTGCTACCCCTATTACGCTACCATTTACCAACATTACTGTAAAGGTGCTGATAAACTTGAGCATTCACTTGTAATGAGCATTTGTGCGAATGTTACACCACAGAAAAATAACGAGAACATTTTAGCGAGCATTCTATCGATCGTTCTGGCGAGCATTCTATCGATCGTTCTGGCCAGCATTCTGGAGAGCATTCTGACAAGCATTGCTTCGAGCTTTTTGCCGAGCCAAGATTCGATCATCGTTCCATGCCCCAACGCTCTGAAACATCCCTTCCCGCACCACCGTTGCTCTGTTTCTTTTTTGTCACGTACTGAGAATTACCAATGAATATAAACACAGCACATGCGACCGTCTAGTCTAACCATCAAACATCATCGTGAAGGATATTTTTTGACGAGCATCGACTAGTGTTCACTAGAATGCTCATGATAATGTTCATAGCAATGTTTTGCTCTATGTTTGGCTTGACTAACAACGAGTCACTTCGACAAACATAAAACGGCGAATGCTCGATGTTCTGTTACAAGTGAATTCTCAAGTCTATCAGCACCTTAAGGGAAAAACTAGGGCATCTAGTCAAAAAGAAGCTCACGAAAAATCAGCTTGATAGTAATAAGCGATGAAAGGACTCCCAGGGATCTTGTACTATAATTCACTTAAATGACTAGGCAACATTTTATTGGTTAGGAATCCAATTTTAGTTTAATGTGTTCATCGAGTTTTTAGTTTTTTTTTTGTTGCAGTAAGATGGATGTATAGTGAATGGGCCCAACAAGCAGTATTATTTCAACTTAGATAATTGGTTATTAACAATAATAAAAAAATCCTATATTAAGTAAGCAAGTTACATGCTTGTGTTATGGGTGTTAGTCAACGATACTAATACATATAAATACTTAAATAGATACTAGAATAATTTTAATAAACATATTATAATAAAACAACAGTTTTACTATAATATGTTTATTTTTTAAGTGAAAACTTCTTTAACCGTTCGAAAAAAATTCGTTGCGCCCTTTTTTTGGAATGGGTAAAAACTTCTAAACTCGCGTCAACACACGTAACCCGATCGAAAATTCGTAAGGCGGATGGAGGGTAAACAGCCGGCGCGGCGTAGGCGAGGAAGTATCCCCCTCTCTTTCTACAGCGCGCCACAAATGTATTCCAGCGCCTGCTATTTGCTGTATGATAGCACAATAAATGAATATTGTATTCAATAACATAAATGATAGTACTTTCATACTGATAATTAAAGCAATTCGTGCAAAATTATTCCTTAACCATTCCAAAACATAAAAAATTCACAACGTTAATATTCAAACGGTCTTTTTTTGTATTTAATGGTAATCAATAATAATAACATAATAAATAAATAAATATTCCTGGACAAGCTACACAAATTAAATCTAACGTAAGCAAATTATATGCTTCTGTTATGGGTGTTAGTCAACGATACTAATGCATAGAAATATTTAAATAGGTACCAGAATAAATTTAATCAACACCCAGACCCGGAAATGCAGACATTTAAATGATAATCAAACAAATGCCTGCCCCAGTCGGGAATCAAACCCAAGCCTCGCGGTTGGTTGATGTAGTTAGGCGAGTGTGCCAGCCACTGGACCAACCAATCAAGCATAAACATTATTCAACTTTATGCACAATCCTAATGGCAATCTGGTCAACACACACATATACCTCCATGTTTTAAAGACAAGTAGCAGTCTTAGCCATTGTAATTTATATATAGCATAGCTACCGAAAATACCTTCTTTGCATAATGACATCTTATAGGCATAGTAAGGTAAGAAGTAAATACTCACGTGACCCTTTTTTGGGTTTGGCAGTACCAAGTAACTCAAACTGAGCCCACCCTGATAGGTCATCGTCCTGAACATCATGAACATCTTTGCTGCAGTGACATGCTCTGCACACTTTCCTCCAGAAGTGTAAATCTAAGCCTGGACATGTTGGCCCTGTTAAAATAACAATGTTTAAATTAAGTAACACTCAAATAACACTTTTCACTTTTTAAGTAACACTTTTATAACAACTGTTCTTAAACATATACAGTGTAAACTCCATGTAATGTAACTCGATATAACAACAAACTCCCTAAAGCGTCAAAATTACTTGGCTGTCGTTAGTTTAGCATACAATAACACACATTATATTATAATAATGACATTTAAGTAATAAAAAGTCTGTACATATTTTTGTAGTTGCCAAAATCCCCGTGTTGGTCCGGGCTCCTTTGCAGAATAGACCATCTGCCTTTTTTGCCAGGCAGCTCGTAAAAGGCGAGCATAGGCTTATCATCACTAACACCGTGACATCTGACTAGGTGGCAGAGTTTCGCAGCGACTCGCCCAGATTGGTACCACCGCCTTACCTATTCCTGCCGTCATAACGTCATGACGTGTTCCGGTTCGGAGGGTAAGGTAGCCGGTAAACTTACTTTTGCTCGAGGCCTAACATCCTGACCTCAGGTTGGCAACGCACCATTACCATCTTTGGTGTCTCTAGGCGGCGTGAATTTCTTACCATCAGGAAATCCGTCTGCTTGTTTGCCTTCCTATAACATAAAAAAAAAAAAAAAATAGTAAAAACTGCTCAGCTGTGTACATTGTTTTGGCGCATTATTATTTTAGTCCTTAATAAACTTGACTATGGACATTTATACTTCATAATGAACTTTCTAAGAAAGGGGTTTGAACCTTTGTAGCTTAGTCAACTGCCGCCATTTTGTGTTTTTTTCAAAATGGTGGCAAACGATAATTCCTACAAATGTGGATAGGGGACACTTGTGCAAACAAAAAAGTACAAGGGTCCACATACCCGAAAGCGTCATGTCACAGAGCTATTGACAATAAAAGATTAATGGTGAGTACTTCAATTACCTTATAGAAACAACGCACAACATAGTTGGCCGTGGCTAGTTACCACTCTAACGACAAAGGCCTGTCGTCAAGCCATTTAGTGTTTCGTTACGAGATCATTTAGAAACAGTCAGGGGGAGTTATCACTCTCCCCTTCCAAGTTAGCCCGCCTCTATCTTAGACTACATCATCACTAACCATCAGGTCAGACAGTGGTCAAAGGTAAACTTGTTAACGAATGAATTGTATAAATTATTTACGTATTTTTATTATATAAATGGAAAATAAATGTATACAATAAATGTTTGCAATGTCGCAGTCGTAGCAATCTCGTAATTCACAAACATTAACACAATTTATTCACCAAAAATTTCTCTAAAACGGCAAAAATGCAATTAACTAAAACTATCATAGCTACAAAAACAACAATTTTAAATATATTTTGTTGATTTGGGCCAAATTCTCATCATAGTTTTGTTTTGGAAATAACTCTGTAACATGACGATTTAGGATATGTTGATCCTAATACTTTTTTGTTGGTACAAGTGTCCGCTACCCATATTTGTAAGAATTATTGTGTGCCACCATTTCGAAAAAAAAACAAAATGGCAGCCTGGTAGTGCCAGCCAAGCTTCATACAAAAAAGTTCAATCCCCTTTGTTCTTTTGTTTACAAGTTAGGATTGCTTGCATGTGTTTTAATTTATGACTAATTAGTAGGAGTCTTAGATTATTTATATTGTTTATATATTATCATATACTGTAAATACTATATGCAATAACTTTCAAATAGGATTGTTTTTCGTGTTATTACTAGTCTGAAAAAAACATTTTCTTTTACTAATTCTGATTTTTCTTCTCTCTGTTTAACAAGAACTCTCCATAACATTATAAAATGCACTGTCCCTTCAGTGTCTTTATATATAGACTTTAGCACTGTATTTCATAAACTAATAAAAATAAATTATTATGAAATTAAAACTCTAAAATAACCGCTTACAAAAACAATCAATATTGTAGCAGCATGTAAACTTTCTTAAAAAAACATCCTCATCAAAATTGGACCATTTGGTCAGTAGTTAAGATTCCACAGACACACACAGAGGCACAAACTTGTAACACTCCCCTTTGACCATCCGAAGTTCAAAATAATTGAATTCAATCAATTCACTGACTCATTATATTCTGTTAATTTTGATGATTGTTAATAACTATTAGCAATAAGTAGTTCAATTAAATATTTAGAATTCCTTAATTAGTACTTCTGATTTTTTAGTATTTTTATTTTAATAGAATAACATTTCTAGAAAATACTTACTAGGTATTTATCAATTTAAATTGCCATTAAAAAGATTTCAGAAGAAGGTATTTGACTTGTTGTTAGATAAGATATATTATAGTGTTAAAGATTTTCTTGCAGACAAGCATTAATATTAATAATAATAATTTATTATGATTTCAGAAAGCGGGCTATGTTTGGAACCAATGGTACTTCAAAGACGATAGGTTATAGTACTGGTTGCCAGGGAGTTTGTTTCACCGTTTCTTCTCCCGACTGGCTAGGTTTGGAAACAGTGAAACTACTACTAGGTAGGGTAGACAGTTAAAAATGTTTGTAAGTTATAATTCTAATTGTAATAAGAATAAAACTTGTTGTATTCATATACAAACATAATTTATATAATTAAATAACTTCACTTTTCAAAATATTAAAAAATTTGCACACCACAATGTGGTAGAATATGTTGGAAATCTTAAATAATTTTGTAACAACTTCAATACACATATACCGCAAATAAATATATTTTCTTTCTTTCTTTCTTTCAATTAGTTACAAGGACTACATAATTTAAGAGACTATTTCCTTACCACAAGAATTGCAAGGTGCTCCAGCACCACTATCATGGCCAAGTCGTGCTTTGCTCAGTTTTTCCCTTTGGCTTTCTAGTTTCGACAACCAAGCCGGCGCCTCGGGTGTCTCTACGCATGACTCACTCATCTAAACAGGATAATACATAAATTACAAAATATACTGTTAATTACTTAGGACACGAGTTACAGCTTTAAGAAGTTGAGTTGACTGCACTCTGTTTTTTATAAGAAACTAAAACCTAAAATTATTTTTTCAGAAACAAAGCGACACTTACAATTATTGTTATCACGAGCCACTATCTGCTACTTTAGTCAACTTCCAAGAAACGAATTCAAATGTAAAAATTATACTAAAGAACTTATCCCAAATATAACTTCAACTACCTAAATACTAATTGATTAAAACCACATACAACATTTAATTTTAAAATAATCACAAAGTTTAAGCACTTAAAGTATTAAAAAATACAAAATAATTTGTAAAGCAAGACAAATGAATCAACAGAGTCAAGAGTTGTAATCTGTGGAATCAACAATGTAAATTGTCAAATATGACACCTAGTGATCAGTGTTGCCACCTCAGTTTTAGAAAGGGCAGTTGAAAAAACTAAAAAAGAGGTTTTGGCGCCATCGAGAGTAAAGATGGTCGAAGTTTTTTCATAATTTGTTTATATTGTTTTTCATAATTTTGTTTAAGTTGTTTATAAAAGTGAAGTGTTTATGTAAGTGAAATTAGTCAATGTTGGTGACATTTTGTTCAGTGAATGTGCACAAATGAAATGATCATGAATAATTTAGCGTTTCGTGTATTTCCTCGTTGCCGCAAAATCTCACTTATCACTACAAGAGCTTGAGTAATGAAGCCCCGCTTTGCCCTAGACCCTGACATTACTTATTGACGACTTATGACATGACAAATTTATTATTGTATCCCGATTTTGGTAAATTTGATGCGACTTTCTACTTGACAAATGGCAAGATACTATAGAATCTATAATAGAATCTCGTATAGGCTGTGGTATAGGCTGATGTCCGGGATATCTTCGGTGTAATGTTGGGTGAGTTTGGCTCTAGGGTCTTTAGCCAAACTGACAACGGGTCGTGTTGAATTGTACTGCTGTCTATAGAACTTCTCCGCCTGTCTCAAAATCTCAGCCTTAGATGAAATTACAGTGCCATTTTCAGTCTTCAGGTTTATCAATTGGGTCTGGCCAACAGACATTTCCTGACGAATACCTTGGAACCCTTATTACGCTCAATAGCCTCTTTAATACGAGACACACTAAAGATGCGCAAGTCTGTCCGCAACGCCTTGGAAACTTGTCTGTTTAGCTCTCTGTACTTTTGCATGTCAACCGAAGAATGCAACCGCATTTCATCCCGTTATTTTTTTTTGGCATTTTGGCATTGGTTGGCACCCTAGTGTTGGACGGAACGTAGACTTCATCAGCCGTGACCGTTCAAGCCTTGTGTTGATATTCAATGTGCCTCTTACTATCCGATGATCACTGCCGGTTTTCAACTTATTGATCACAGAGACATCACTACACAGACACAGTGTCCGAAAGACAAAATAAAGTCTATCTCTTTTTTTATCGACCCATCCAGACTAATCCAGGTCTGTTGAAGATGTGTTTTTTTTCTGAAGAAGGAGTTCATCATAAAGTGTCCTTCCTTGCCCAGAAATTAAGTCAACCGTTGGCCCCTAAGATTACGCCTGCCAACACCAAATTGCCCCTGCGCTTTCAGCTCATCACCCTCTCTCATACCCAGCTTTGCGATGAAGTCGCCCATTACCACCGTGTAGTGCGTTTAAGAGGTATGGATGGCCTTCAAGATGTCCTCGTACATCGCCTCCACCTCGTCGTTAGAGTGCGCCGAAGTCGGGGCGTATACCTGTATGACCTTCAGCGAATACCGTTTGATAATTCTGAGCATCACACTTGTCGACACACTCCCTATCGCCTCCACGTTGTTGATGAGTGACCTCCGGACGATAAACCCGACACCGCCCTGGGACAGGGCGTCTCCTTCCCGGTGGTAGAACAAGTTACCGGACTCTAAGATTATCGAGTCCTCTTCGGACTTCAGATAATCCCAAAACGACCAAGCGTAACTTGTCCAAACACTCTTCCAACTCCAGGATCTTCTCGTTAGGGCGGAGCGTACGGCAGTTGTGAGTTACCAGGGCTAGTTTCGTCAGTTGGTAGCCTGAGTCCGTCCGGGGATTTTTCGCACCCCCTGCTCTGCCGTTACTGAATCTGCCGCAGACTAGGGGCCAAAGTTTTTTGAGTTGGTCATTTGGGATGGTATTGCCGTAATCCCCACGCTTTGCGGGTGGGTTGGGGGTGCCCATCCTGTTAGAAATTTTACTTTAACCCACCTTGGAACGGTGTTGACTGATTGAAATGGTGGTACATACCACACAGCGGGCGGTGGAGTCGTCACTTCCCAACGCCATTTAGGTCTAGCAAACAAAAACTTCTAGGAGCGGGAAGTTTTAAATCTTTAATATTTTATTACTTTTTAATTTCTTGATAAAAAACCTAATTGTCACTAAAACTTAAAAATACACAATATCGTTCATTCGATTTACAAAGAACACTTTTAAACGCAAAGCGTACAGTAAGTAGAAATTTTAGGGGCGTTTAAATTTCTTATTAAATAAGGCAATTATATCATGCATAATGACCATCATGCAATGTAACGCAATCTCCACATCCTTGCAAAATTTCCACAAACCATTACAAACTCAAAACGCAAAGTTTGTTTGTAACCGATCTAACACAGTGTCCGCTTTTGACATAAATCGATTGGAATTTACCGCAAACGTTTGCCCAACATCTACACGTTTTTTGAACTGTGACTTATGTGTTTCTAACAATGGGCGTGTTCAGCCGAAGTAAGTACTTACTAAATTTAGTAAGTCACTTACTATGCTTACAAAATTTTCGGCCAGGACACAAAATAAGTGCTAACGCAGTAAGAATGGCTTAATATACGACGCCATTTTGCTTATTGTTTATGTACGGGATATGACATAAACCGGTGTTTTGTGTTATGTCAAGCCAGTAAGTCTGTCCTCGCCGAGAAGCGCTACAGTCAGCTTGTAAGACTTTAATTTTTTTATGCTTACTGGCTTACTAAGTTTAGTAAGTACTTATTTCGGCCGAACACGCCCGATGAAATTATGTTCCTTCTAAAAAGCTACCAAGCGACACCTAGCATTTGGAATCCGAAAGACAAAGAACACACTGATTAAAAAGTAGCCCAGTCATGGGATCATTTTAACGAAATTATGACGAAACTTCTTAAAGAATTCTTAATTAAATTTAAATGGTAATTATGTTATGCTCTATCTTCATTGACAAATTTAGCATTTACTTTTATTTTCCCTTTTTTTTTGTAATGTAAAAAAATCAAACCAAATATTATTTGGTGACGACAGCTGGATGCCCATCATGTTTGCTTTTTCAAACACACTAACACCCTCGCAAAATTGTGGATATCGCAGTTTGTATCACCTTATTTATTGAAGCGTTTTTATAGGTTTGTCTTTGGCAACCGTCAAACGTGTATATCTAGCTCAGATAAAGATATCTAGCATTAGAAGCAGGGCTAATGTCATAGCTTTAGGATAAATCTATGGCTTTTTTTACCCTACCTTGTATAACTATCTAAAAAAAAGCACTAGCAACACAGGTAGGTAATGAAAATGACAGTTTTTAATCTGTTACATCAGTCAGCAACCATCATCCATCTTTCAATTAATAGTTTAATATTTTTCGATATAGAATTCGTTCTAAATGATATAAAAGCACGGTTAAATCGAAAAATTTTTAAAATAAGCTTTTTAAAATAACATTCATATCTTACAACGACAACCCAACACCAAAAGGCAATAAATTTTATGATTGTTTGTGAACATAATTTGGGATTCCAATTGTGAGTCATAGTCAGACTATTTATTTATTGACTTCCTACTGTTTTAGATGTCTTCAGGAAGACCAATTAAGTGTGTTGTGGTAGGCGATGGAACAGTTGGTAAAACTTGTATGTTAATATCATACACCACAGATAGTTTCCCAGGCGAATATGTCCCGACAGTGTAAGTTCAAAGATTACCACTAATATTAGCATGTACGATGCGTTCAGATTAGTGTTTAGTAACTATTTATGTAATTTCTTGTAAAGTTTAACATGTCTTACTGTTAAGGATTTTTGATTTTATGCGTTTATTTTTATGTCAATCTCTTTTTTTTTAGTCTTGTATGCCATGGTGTTTGTAAACTTATTGTTTTAACCAATAAAAAATGTATGTCAGGCTGAACTTAGTGGGTAACATGAGACTATGATTTTAATCATTTGAGTAAGGTTTTTTAGATTAATAGTTAAAGTAATATTATTTTGTTGTCAAGTCAACTGTACACTATGTATAAATCACTGGTACTTTTGATTTTAAATAAATCAATATTCCTAGACCAGTCACACAAACTGAATCTAACCCTAAAGTAAGCAAACTATATGTTTGTGTTATGGTTGTTAATCAACAATTCTAATACTTAGAAATACTTAAATACATACCCGAATAAAAAAAATCTAATGAAAAATTGTAAGTTAATTTCAGCTGAAGATTTTATACTTCTGTCGGACTAATTTTGATGACACAAGGTTTAGATTTAAAGTTGGACCAATATCTAAGAAAAGAAAAACTCCAACTAAAATTGATCAAATAATTTTCCCACAGTCCAGTAATAGGCTAGAATTTCAAAATGGTGTTTTAATTTCAGAGATACCCTCAAAAATTTACCAGGTTGTTACCCAGTTATTTTTTCTGGTTTTTCATCAATATTGTATAAAGTATAAAAAAATATAAAGTATAGATTAAGGACAAAATATGAACAGCGGGGCTATTCAGTATCTTTTTAGTGATGATCACTGAGTAAAATGTACATCAAATAGCTGTCAAACAACATAGTTTATATTTTCTAGTTCCTGTGACCAAAAAAAATATATTTGAAATAGTAAATACAAAACACATCATTTGACAACTATTTTATGTACAATTGACCCAGTAATCATCACTAAAAAGATAATAAATAGCTCCACACTCCTACATGTTTATAAATAAAATACTGTATTTACCCGCTCCATGAAACAAACTCTCCATTATGAAGGGGTTTTGTTTAGTGTCTTGAGTTTCAGTGTGTACATATTTTATTCTGTAATTGAAGTTCAGATATTGCTTTAAATATTTTGGATATTTTATTTATTCTTTCACTTCAATAACAAAAGACAATTTACTAGAAAATATTAGTCTCCAATATAAACCTTTAGACTCCTTCTTTGTGCCAATTTATAATCAAAAAAGTAGATGTTATTACATACACATAAAAAGGAAGCCTTATTTACACATGCACATCTTATAAAAATCTGTAATTGCAGTTTTGACAATTATTCAGCGCCTATGGTTGTGGATGGAGTTGCAGTATCTTTAGGTCTATGGGATACGGCTGGCCAAGAAGACTATGATAGACTGAGACCGTTAAGTTATCCACAAACTGATGTTTTTCTCATATGTTTCAGTGTTACTAGGTATGCAATTTTGACTTTTGTGATATTGCTGCTTCGAAGCAACAAAGTCATATTAAACCATTCGCTAATTTTAGAGAACAGACTTTAAAGTTTCATTAATTTGCTTTCTGATTAGTGAATTATATCTTTTATGATAGGTTTAATTTCAAAGTAAAATTTTAGTATTTACCTATTTAATTTGTTTGAACTTTTGAGATGTGAATTTAAAATCTTTGAAAGTAATTGAGAAAAAGAACAAATTGAGATTTTGTTGCACCGAAGCAGGAATATATTCCAAATTTAAATAAATGTTTTTTTATGAAATTTTATCTTTTAGCCCATCATCTTATGAAAATGTAACATCAAAATGGTACCCTGAAATAAAACATCATTGTCCTGATGCACCCATTATTTTGGTTGGTAAGTATTCAATTGTATAAATGTATTTAATGATTATATTATATGTTCTAAGACACCAAAAGTTTATTTAAGAAAAATATTTGATACTCAACATCATATTCAAGTAACTGTTACTAAACATATCTATAGGAAATGATTAATAAAAAAAAATAATGTGTTTGTTTTCTTTTCTAGGCACAAAAATAGACTTAAGAGATGATCGTGAAACTTTAAGCTTACTTTCCGAACAAGGAATGTCTCCTCTGAAAAGAGAACAGGGCCAAAAGCTTGCAAACAAAATAAGGGCTGTTAAATACATGGAGTGTTCAGCGCTGACACAACGTGGACTAAAGCAGGTGAGTTTTGTTATAAATGTTTGAAGCCCAACATTTGATTGCAACAAGATATTTTATTTTTTTGTTTTCAAGAAGTGATCCAATAAACAACTAAACTGTATTTGGTAAATGTTGTGAATATTCCCTGTTAGACATTGTTTTCACGCGTTGATGACTCTCTAAGAAAATAGCTCCAACCTGCCAGGTAGTTTTGAAAAAAAACAGTAACGCCATCTTATGTTATTAACACCATTATCTTTAAATGGTTTCTATAGTACTGTCTAGCTCATAAATAATAAATAAATAAATATTCCCGGACAAGTTACATCAATTCAATCTAACCCCAAAGTAACCAAATTATATACTTGTGATATGAGTGTTAGTCAACGGTTCTTAAACATAGAAAAACTTATATGGATAGATACCAGAATATATTTAATAAATACCAGACCCGCAAATGCACACATCTAAATGTTCATCACACAAATGCCTGCTCTGATCGGAAATCAAACCAGTGCTTCACATTTGGTGCAGTTAGGTGTGGACGCTAGCCACTGGACCAACAAGGCAGTCATATTAATAAAAAACTCATAAATTTACTTTCTAGTACTTTACACTATTTTATTCTGAATAATATGCTCAGGCACTCAGTACCAGTGCTATGTTTAAAGTTTAACATCCTGGCTAAAATATAACAACATACCTATAACGATTCTGAAACTGTTCTCCGCATAATGATTCGCCGACAGAAAGTTTCGTTTATAAATTTTTCATCGACACTACCTTTCTTCTACAAATGTTTCGCAACAGAACAACTCTCATATGAGAGATTCGATGACAGGACTTTTCCTCTACGAATGTTTCACCGACAGAATGATTCTTCCTCGGGAAAATCGTCGACAGAACTTTTCACCAAACACTAATTCGTCGACACAGCTTATTTATGCATGATGTTATACTAAACCTAAGGATTTAAATTGTGTAAGGTTAAATGTAAAATATTTACAAATGAAAGTAACTTTTATTGCCAAATAACTTCCTAACATTTTTTAAAAAGTATCTTGACGCCCATATCCCCGAAGGGGTAGGCAGAGGCATAACCAAGGCTCCCACAACTAGCCGAAGACACCCAGTAATTTTTTAAAAGAAACAAAAAATCGAGGGAAAATACATAAGAGATTAAAGTCCAAAAGACAAATCATATTTTTGTGTTCATTAAATGATTAATATGCGTCTAGCCACTGAAGTAAGTTTTTGTGTCCATATGACGACATATTTGATATTTTTTTTATTGATTTAATTATTAGTGTTTTATAATGCTAGAAAGGAGATTGTGTCAAATTGGTCCTTTATGACCACTACACAAGTAATTATTTTTTGTGATAGATAATTTTAAAAAAAGACGGGTTGCACTCCGAGAGTGCCGGCAAAAGTGAAAACTTACTTGCGCATCCTATACTCTTCAGAAATATCTAAGCAATACTAAAACAGTAATGCATTTACGTTTTATTTTAGATCTCGTACTGTCTTATTCGCGCATGCGCAGTGCGCCGTCTTACGTTCTGATGATTTCACGCGAGTTTTTACCCATTCCAAAAAAAGTGCGCAACGCCGCTAAAGAAGTTTTCACTTCAAAAATTAACCAACCGGGTTGCACAATCGCGTGCAAAGAGGGCAAGGTGTTATATCCGATTAGACCATGTCCCATGCCGTACGAACAAAGAGCCGGGGTCCATGTTGGACAATGCACTCTAATACTTTGTTTAAGAGTGCAGTTTCCAACACAGACTGTTGTGCAGATACGGCTGGCTATTTTTACAGTGCAGTCTTTCTCTCCGTTAGTCTGCTGGAAAAGATTTATTTTAGAAGTAATCTGTGCCTGTCGTGTCCTGTATGTAAATGTATTTGTTCTTTACTGTATGCTGTGTACAATAAATTGTTTAATAAATAAATAACACTTATTTTTATTTATTAGTTATAAATCTATTTACATTTGAATAATTAACTAGTATTATGTAACAGTTAGCGACAGTGTAATTAGCCTTTTTCTAAAGTAGAAACTCTTATAAAATAAAAATCTTAAGTAGAACATTTTTTTCATTATTACAGTTTAATTCACTTTTTTCGACGACTGTATAAATAACCGGTTGATTATGTAAAAAATATTTTTTGTTTTTTTAAATAATATAAGACCTATCAAAAGACACAAATCTCGTGTGTATTGATAGGTAGGACCACCTTTCATACATATTTGCCCACTGTCCTTTATTGTCAAAATTATACATAAGCCCATTAAAGAACAGCTTATTTTGTGGAGCTGAGACATACGCACATCAAAATTGTTTTAAATATTTATACAGAATTTACATCTTAACTTCTTCGAACTTTTATTTTATATCAGCATACGTTATTACGTGTTTATAACGAACATACTTTGTTTACCCTTTAAGCTATGGTTTACTTTAACATAAAACTGTAAATTAAAAAAATATATCATATAAGTTATGTATAGTGGTTATACTACTTAAATAAACTTTGTTTTCTTTCATTTGACCCAAATCATATGGCGTAATCAGCACCAGGTCTCGCAAAACGTTACAACAGCGATCAAGTGTTTGCTTATAAACTTAGACACATTAGAGACATATAATATACCTACAACTTATAAATTCGTTAGAACCAACACTTAGAAGAAAACGATTAAAATATCAGGAGAAGATTACTCAGCACTTGTAAAAAATGTCATATGGACACAAAAACTTACTTCAGCGGCTAGACGCATATCAATCATTTAATGAACACAAAAATATGATTCGTGTTTTGGACTTCAATCTCTTATGTATTTTCCCTCGAATTTCTGTTTCTTTTAAGAAATGCTAGGAAGTTAATTGGCAATAAAAGTTACTTTCATATGTAAATATTTTACATTTTACCTTATACAATTTAAATACTTAGGTTTAGTATGGCACCATGCATAAATAAGCTGTGTCGACGAATTCGTGTTTGGTCAAAAGTTCTTTCGACGATTTACCCGAGGAAGAATCGTTCTGTCGGTGAAACATTCGTAGAGGAAAATTCCTGTTGTCGAATCTCTCATATGAGAGTTGCTCTGTTGCGAAACATTTGTAGGAGAAAGGTAGTGTCGATGAAAAACTTATAAACGAAACTTTCTGTCAGCGAATCATCATGCGGAGAAACGTTTGTCGGAGAACAGTTTCAGAATCACCTATAACATTATATGTAAGTTTCTGGTTTTTAACACCCGGTTAGCCGTTTTGTATACTTTATTTTTTTAGTTTAAATATAATTAATTTTTTAGGTGTTTGATGAAGCTGTTAGAGCAGTATTAAGACCAGAGCCACAAAAGAGACATCAAAGAAAATGCTTAATCATGTAAATATGACATGCTGCAAGACACAATGGAAAAGATATTATTTATTGTTTTGCATTTAAGTATAAATAATACGCAGGAATCTCAGAGACAGTAATAATATGTTTCTATGCCGTTATCAAATAATAAAACAAAATAATTAATTCAAAAGTTGATGTAGGTAACACATTATAATGTGCCATAAATGTAATTTTTAAAAACCTTTTTGTGATATCTCCTTAGCCTCAAAACTTCCTCAAATTTCTAGTTAGATTTTGATTCAACTTTTGCAATAGTTGGTTATTTCAAGTAAATGCTTAATTTTTTCAGACAATAATGAATAATTAAATGTTGTTAGATTGCTATAAAAAAACGCAAGGGTAATGGAAATTTATTATAAACTATCAGAATATTTTCGAAACTTATCATCACAATAAGTATTGTCTGCTTGAGTGTACAAAAATAAAAAAATGCCAAAGATTTACGAATAGATATAAGTTTCTGTACTGTGTAGTCCTTGTAGTCTGATGAATAGGTTGGAAACAAATTGTTACTGTTCTATATTAAGGCAACTAGATAGTGTTATTTTTATATAACAAACCTCAATATTATAAAGTTAAATGCAGCAAGTGTAGTGTATCTGCAGATTTATTTTTTAAGTTTTATTACGTTTACATACTTTAAAGTAAGGAAATCAGAATCTCTTTATTGAGAAATAATGAACACAAAACTCATTGCCTTAGTGGTTACTTGTTCGATCTACTCATTCATTATACTATGTACATTGTGCAAATACTCTACCATAGAATGATTTTGGACACAAAATATTTTGTTTTAGATTCAAATATACTGATATTGGTTTATTGTGACTTCCAGTATAAAATGCTTAAATGTTATTGATATTCTGTTTTCAAAATACAGATTTTTTACTGTAGTGAAATATATTGACAGATGGAACAAATTAGCATTTAATTAAAGTGACGAAATACTGAGGAAATTCATTTCATCAAAATTTAACATTTTTGTTATACTGAAACAATATGAAATACAAGATGTCTCAACAAAAAATGCAAATGGCATTGAACTCGATCCCGTAGAATAAATTTCTCGTCATCGTAGTGATAATCCGTTAACAATGTTGCTCCTGACGAAGAGTGGGAAGCCAGAGTCTGTTTCTCTAACTTACCTTCTCTTGCTCGGTCTTCGACATCTCGAATCATGAGTGCAATTTGACCTGAAAATCCGTCACCAAGGAACATAGTCAAAGTCCCTTTCTAGGACCAGTATTAAGAGAGAGCCCTTTTTCTGTAATCCCGTTATCATTGTTTGGGCATATTTAAAATCCATCTTTTGAAAATGCGTGTAATATAATTTTGGACCACAGTTTCTTACTTACTGGTCTTGGCCCTTGCAGACACAGCTTTCTTATCAACCACATTGTTCTGATATAGTTAACATTGCCGTGAAGTGAAGTTTTACACCTACAATACGTCACTGCTTAGACGTCTACAACTATTCGTTTTTCGCGCACCTTCTTACAAACAGTGAAACTCGCTAAAAGCTTAAGAAGCTTACGAACTCCTTAGCACGATTTTTCCACTGAAATTTTACTGACGGTTTTTAAAAAGAGAATAATGAATATGTTAGTGCAGTAGTGACTACTTTCCATCAAGTAACCCACTCGCCCTTATGTCTGTTTTTACTATAAGAAAATGTTGGTCAGGATGCGCATACCATAACATACCACGAGAGCCTATCTTCGATGGTTTGATCAGGATTCAAGGCCGAAGGCTTTCCCATTCTGCGTATACCACATGATTTTTCGAGGGACAGTTGTCCTAAATTGAAAAGATGAGACAGCTGCACTTAATGCTTCGAGGAAGCCTCAGTTTGTGGAAGTGATCGCGCTATCCTTTACTGTGAGGCGATAAAAAGCTGCCTTTAGTCTTAACTCTAGTTCATGCCAACTTGTAGATAAGCTTTTACCCCTCAAACGCTTCTAATTAATGTTTTAATTCCGCCCATGATAAAATTTACTTCCATTAATATTTGTATTTAATTCCAAGCTGTGCACTTTCTGTACTGCACAACATAATTTTTAATAGTTAATATATTTCCTGTAACTCAATACATTTAATATTTTATAATCAAGTCATTTTTTTAAAAGTCATTTAGACTTAAAATTATTAGATCTGTTTATAGAAATTAGATAAAATAATCTGCTCAAGTAAAACTTTAACTGTGTTTAAAATGTGCTCTCTATTTCTGTTTTTATTATACTTTGTGAATTCAAGTTTTACATTTGTTTAACTTGTACTAAGACTGACCTTAAAGAACATCTCCGTTAGTCCAAACATTTATTATTTAAACCAGTATGTAGTAATCATAGAATAAGTTCAAAATTCACTATAATTAAAAGAAAAATGTTTTAATGGTTAATTCGAAATGATGTTGCAGATATACTACACACTTGCATATTGTGAATATGTACTAACCGTAGGCGATAGTATATTGTCATACTCGAATAATTTTAATTTCCAAATATTTCGTACTGATAAGTGTATATTAATGACGTTTTGGAAAACTTTTCTTTATACATTTAGATTAGGTATATTGTTATTACCTACATACCAGTTGATCTAGAGAACAACTATAGATATTTCTAATATACTTAAAGATATTTTTTCAATGGTATAGTGTAACAATATTAACAGTATTGGTATTCCCGGATTTGAGTATTTATTAAAGTGCTTTGGCTTAGTGGTATAAAGTGTTGAATTGTGTGTATGAATTTTATTTTACATATAGGCGAGGTGAGGGTAGTTTAAAAATGCACTGTAAAGTTGGAAACATATTATCGGAGGCGACGTACAGCCGCGAGTGACAAGTGTGCACTGCCCGTCTGCCCGTCCGCGGACGCTTGCAGCTGACGACTGACGTAAATATCGCGCGCGCCACATGTCTGCAGGACGTCCGAAACCTCAAGGTCACGTCCGCGACTTACATCCGATACTTTGCATTATTAGTGTACTTTCAATAAGCAGGTACATTATAAGTAGCGTTCGATAATATGTTCCCAAATTAAAACATTAAAATGTATTTGAAACAACATTTTTTTTCAAATACATTTCATCATTTAATAAGACTTAAGTGGTTTGTATATGGTAGGATACTTTGATATACAAACTAAAATAATCAATCAATCAAAAATCAATAAAAAAAGTACCTTCGCGTTTGTATACCCGAAGAGATACGTATGGGCACGACCAGAGCACCCGCAACTAATCGAATATACGTAAGTCCTATAATGTGATGGATAGCTAACTTGTCATCAACCTTAAATCTCTAAAGTTAAAAGTCTCTAAAGTTTAAAGTCGTAATCTTGGCCAATGTTGTTTTTTTTTTATAATAAAATTGAAAAAAATCCATTCGGATTGCTCGAAAAAGTAAAAAATCTAAATAATTTAAACTTAATCAAATAATAATAATCAAATAATTTAAACTTTAAATTTAAGTACATGTAGGTATGATATTTTTTTATTAGACCGTGTTACTAATCTGATCCATAGAAGTCAAAAATTTCTGGATAATGAATTAGTTAGTGTACTAATGTTCACTATGCACATGTCAAATAGCACGCAGCTATTTGAGCCTTCAAATTTTGGTTGGTTGCCACGTTTAGAGCACAAGGCATATTTTTTAGCCTTTTGTTTTAGAATTATAAAAAGAGGTTTTAAGTCCAGAGACATAGCATTTAAAGAGTCGCGAGGCCGTGGGCACTGACCCACTTTGCACACTAATAGTTTACTGTGTTTGAACAAATTTTGGTCCGATATGATCCTTTTGTAAAAAAATAACTCGCAAGTGTTACCGGCTACTGAGAGCAGCACCTATTTTTGAGAAATTTTCGTGACAAACATACCTTATTTTCATATAGTTTTTTTTAAATATTAACCTATCTAAAGACTGGGTCAAAGCACTAAGGACCTATTCAGACGAGCTATGAGCGGAAGCACGACTTTATTAACGTCTTGCGTACAAGAAATCTTAGCAGAAATGCTCAATATTCGAATAGGGCTTAAGGAGGTGCCGTGAATACAATGTCTTGAAGATTTTTTACAGAAATAAAATAGTATTCGAATCATGACTCCTGCAAAAAGTTGATTAATAAAAAGGAAGCCCTAGGTCTTTGATTTATATATCTGCAATTATGTGAACTTGTAGTAGTGTTTCTATAGTATAGTCTAAACAAAGACTAAGCCGTCTAAAAATCAAGAATGTGGAGATCGATATAGAGATCTATCGATATTATATGTATGGGCTGATAAAATAATTTGCATAATATTTATAAATCTGAAAAATCATTATTTAATCAGTTGAAATCACAAAATAAAACAATTGAGTTTTATTACAATTAAATTTAATTTATAAAATTAATAATTTGAAGTACATACAAAAATAAAGATAACAATAAAATATAAAACAAAAGAAACTCCAAAATGTGAACATACCTACGCTAAATTCGGTGAATTAATAATGAATACCCAGTAAAAACACCCATGAATCGTGATGTTCATAACACATCTGTAACGCTTTTTCATGCTTATGATGTAGTTATCGATATCATGTTGAAGATTATTGTCATAGGTCTTACGGAGATTCAAAAAAATAGTCTAAAAAAAGTAGGGTATTTAGATTTTTGGGAATGTGCTTAACAGCACTTCTTCTTAGCATATTTCTCACGTACTCCAAATCGTTCGAAACTGGTGATTGGGCTGGCTACCCTAAAGCCGAATAGCCGAAATTTTAAATAGATTTTTTTAAAATGGTCTGCACTTTTTTTATTGAACCTTATGTGCAATATTTTTAGACCGTGTTGAACAGTGTTATAAAGAAATCTTTCCGAGCTGTTCCGTTCGTGCTCATTTCAGTTCACCGTGGTCATAATGCGCAAAAAGTAAAACATTCTGCATTTAGGTATTATGTGATATATACAATATGTTGTTATTTTTGAATGTGTGCTTATTTAAAGTCTTTTTTATTGTAGATGCTACAAATAGAAAAAAATCACTTATACTTTCAAGAAGAATCAAGTTCCGTGTTTTTTAGATAAATAACGTAAAAAATTAGACAAATCTGTTTTTATCCTTCTCTATTTTTTTAAAACTCTGCCACAAACATGTTTGCTAATACGTATAATACTCGTAATATCGGTACCTAACTACCCTTAAATAATATAGTTTTTAACCGTTTATTTCACTAGAAGTTATAGAAGGTAGTTCTAAAACAGCTAAGTATTCGCATAGCTGTTGTACGGCGTGCAAAAAGATAAACTAAAATTTAAGTGAAAATACTAATTTTTGCAGTCAGATTATGAGTTATACCACATAAGAACGTAATTTATGATATACCCTTGTACTTGAGAAGATTTCTTTCGAATCAGCTTTGTTGCATGAATACCAATATTTATTGTGATTAAAGCTTAAGATAACTCGAATTCAGGGTACCACCTTAATAATAATTTTAAGGCAATTTATGGAGTCAAAATATTTTTATATGTGAAAATAAGCTTAGAATGACAATGCATTTAGTGTGATTAATACTGCATCGACATAACACTTGACTATATAGACTGCTTTATTTTAAGGGGTATGCTTTGAAATTATTGTGTATATAACTTTATTTATATAAGAGGAAATGCGCAATTTTATGGATAAAATCTTATTGTAATACTGCACTATATAAATTATTGAATTAAAACATTTTTTCTTGTATATCCCAATACGATATTTTTTAGGATATAACTACCCGCGTAAATTGTAAAGAAAGTAATTTCGCCACAGGATTTGAATCCTCAGTAGTTCAAATGGTTAGAGCATTCGTTGGTTTGAGACGAAGGGGCACATATTCAAATCCTGGAGGACGGAAATTTTTCTTTCTTTAAAATTTGTAGAAATTTAACCCAAGCTAGTGCTAAAATAAAAAAAATACCTTCAGTGATCGTTAATTTCCACTTACTTAAATAGGTTTATGATACTTGGACACTCGGCTTCACGTGTAGATCCACAGATCACTTTTTCTCCTCTTAAATCCACACCTGGATCGACGGATACTACCTATTTATTTTGAAATCACCAGTAGAGTTTATGGATTTTTTATGTCTTGAAGTAACTTCCATATACCTAGCTGAACATTTTTTTCAATATTGACCGCTGAGTAGAATAGACCATCTGCTTTGCCAAGCAGCTCTTAAAAGGGGAGAACAGGCTAAAATATAGGTTATTACCAAAATACCACTGGTAGAATGCTGTGCAGAAAATTGTCATAATAGGAATCTACCGCCTTATCTATTTGTCACCATTTACTATTCCGATTCGGAGAATAGACCATCGAAGACACAGGACAGCAACGCACCTGTTATATCTACCATATATATATAATCTATGGGCCACGGTTGTTTATTAGTTCAGCATGAATGGTGTGTGCTTCTTCAGCTCACTTGGTCATAGCATCACTCGTAAACGGATGGACCCCACTCTAAATTATAATTATTTTTTCAATGTTATTTATTGTCAAGAGGTCCTTAAAGAAATAAATGTAAATTTAGCTGAGCATTAGGATATTTAAGAATTCAATATTCATAATCACGACATAACGTCTTTTTAAGATACCTATTCTAATTTTTAGCACTTGCCCCGTGCTTGGGATTAATTTTCACACATTTGTCTCTTGTTAAAGAATGCTTTAACCATTTGACCAACCGAGGAGTCATTACCGTAGTGATTTTTTTATTTCTTACCTATTACATCGGCGGCTGTACTTTCCTTCTTTCAAAATTTGTAAGACATCTGTCGACTTCGCTAGTAGAATCAGTCGAAAAAGTCAGAATTATATTTCAGGGATAAAAAAAAGGTTCGAAAATGATTTCAATGCACATAGCCAAAGACTACAATAATATACCTATACAGGACCTCATAGCGCATAGGTAAGTAGCGGGTTGCGGATTCAAGTGAAAAAAATATATTAGTTTTAGATTTTAGCGTTTGTGGATCGAAGTGAAATATAAAAATAGGATTATTTTTGAATCCCTCATGTTGGATTTAAACGGATAAAATGGTATCCGCAGATTCATATAATATGTAGCCGAACTGTGGATCCAAGTGGAACGAGCCGTCAAAGCGTTTAGGTACGTCTAAGAAAAATCTGCACATTTGTGCATCGAGAAGGGTGCAAGTCACTTATAATAAGTAGAGGAGTCCTAATCTTAGAGTGGAAAATAACGAATGCTGTTACTAGTTACTCTGAATAGTACTCAGACCTTCGCTCCATCGAAATTAGTAGGTATGCTTGTTTCATAAAGCGAGCAAGAGGCGTTAATAAAAAAACTAGATCTTCGTTTAACACATTTATTTTACTGCAGGTTTAACATCAATTAACATAACTACAAAGCAAGTTTGAGTAAAAAATAAATGCAAAAGCAATCCCATATTTTACAATACACAATTATCATAAACAAATTTTTATGATCAAGCTTGTCATGAAGCCAGTCATGAATTACCTAGTATACAAAGTCCATATCTAGGGGAAAGATTTTCGAGCTTGTTTGTTGAATAATCACCTGTTGAACGCATGCTTCTTCAGTTCATCACGAAGCCTGGGATCGAGATCGGGGTCTTTTTCTAGTATTTTTTAGTAAAAAAACTCAAAACTATTTTTAGGAAAAAATGTCCAACACGAAAATTTTGAAGAATGACATTTTTTTTGTATTTTTAAGTAAAAGTATTTATCAAGTGCCCGCGAATTTTTCGCAATTTAAGAGTTTCCTCCATAAAGGGAGCTTGAGACTTGTAATAGAGGTCTTCTCCACTGAACTTCAGAGTAAAATAGATCACTTATCTCTGATACTAGCCCTTCGAATAATCGGGCCTATACAATTCATCAATTGCTGCAATTTTGCACGTGCGTTGCAGCAAATTAAAGCTACTATCTATAAAATCAATTCATTGTCACAAAACAATGGAAATTTTATACAATGATGCACTCCATAACATAGGAAACATCCACGTTACTTAAATTAAACCAGAAAAATATGACTAGTGATTTGTTGGAACCTTATTGTAATTTTTTTAATGTGGCAGGTCAGATTCATTATAGTTTGAGAAAACAAAGATTTAGAATGAGAATCAAAACTAAATTTGGAATGAGTAGGCATATGATTTTTTTAATTTCATTGTTTAAGTTCCACTAAGTATTTAAAAAAAATAGATTTTTTACCACTGGTAATAATGACGCTCAAGTCAAATGTATTCAATGATTAGAAACTTTTTAATTACAAGAAGGTGGTAGGTACTTAGCAAAAAACATAGCATAGATTTAATCTGCTTTTTAGGTCCCTTAATCTCCAAAAATATCCAATTTATCTACAACATTAAAACAATCTTACACTGGTACGTAAATGCACAATAGATGACATTACAATACTTAAATCATAAAAAACATTAATTAATTAAATTTATCTATAGGTACATAACGGGAAAACAGAGTGCTGGTGTAATAATAGAACCTATAAGTACAGATGGCCACACATAAAATTACCCCACTTTTATAGAAAATTAGACTCTGTTGTTTGAGTACAGAGGATAATATTAGATAGCTCTTGTGGCCTTCTGTACATAGGTACCTACCTACTTTGAGACAATATGGAAATCACAATAAATATCTAAATGTTTACTAACCTACTTAACTGAATTGAATGTAAAATTTAAATAACTTAATTTCTTGGACAACTACTCTTGATTTTTTAAGACGCACAAAATTCAATACTTCGAAAATAAGTATTTACCTCATACACAAATAAAACTAAAAAAAACTAGCTATGCTTTTAAAATTCTAGGTACCTAGGTACATACCTATGTATCATTGGTATTAGTATAGGTATGTGAGAGTTGAAATCAATTAATTTTTAACCGACTAAAAAAAAAGAAGAGGTTCTCAATTTGACTATGCTTTTTAAGTTTTTTGTACGTTTGTTACGCGATTACTTCGTCAATAGCCAACCGATTTTCATGGTTCTTTTTTAGAAAGGTAGCGACTTCGAGATGATCCCATATTAATTTTATCACCATGGGTGGGACCATTTTGGAACCATTTGCTAAGTGTCTTTCGGAAAAAAACTATCCAATCGCGACATTGTACCCAAGGAAATAGTTTGAGTCGGTTGTTGCAGTTTTACTGCGCTTAATTATATTGCGATATTTTGAATGAACCTATCCATAATTTTTTACTTTTTTTCTCTAAATAGGTATATGGACAATTATAAAATATAAAAACAAGCAATTTATCTTAACCAATTGCAACCTTCTAATCTATAATTTTGATATACTTAAATTCACAAATATTGATACACATTTGTATCCGATCTCTCACACATACCTTCAAAGGTACGAAAAATAATAATAGTCCCTTGTAGTTTTAATTAAGGACGGAAGACTTCAAGTTTTTAGACAATGTTGAGTCCATCTGATATAAAAGAAGCTACCGGGATTAGGTTAGTTTAAAGAAGCCATTCCAGAAATAAATAGAAAACTACTAAAACTAATAAGACAAGAAAAAAGAAAAATAGTCCATATTTTGTGTAACTGGCAGTGCTTTACTGCTTTACTGTGTACTTTTGTATGGTACTGTTGAGTTCGCGCTTAACACCTCCGGAGATAGGGCCCAATGGGGAGCCGCTCGCTGGGGACTACTGCCATTATAATCAGTTTGGGGGCTTTGAAGGAATGAGGCAAAAAGCGTGGACTCTAACAACAATAATGATCATTAAAATAGCCTTAGAAGAATGTAATATTCAGGGAGAAATCATGGGTCAGGGGGACAATCAAATAATACATATTAGATTGAATTCCGAACAACAGAGTAGACCTCACTTCTATATCAAAATGCTCCTTAATAGCTTAGATTACCTCTTCAAATCAGCCGGATTGCTTCTCAAACTGCAGGAGACATGGTACTCACAAAACCTGTTTGAGTACTCGAAAGTGAGGTATTATAAATCTTTACGCATAGATGATAGTCTTAAGAGACTAAACCGAATGATTCCCGATATTAACGAAGGATTCCCTTCTTTGCAATCTTTAATCACTGGGGTTTCAACAACCACTGAAAACATGTCCAGAAACTACGTGTCACCTATAGTACCATTTTTCTTATATTCTTTAGAGCTAGGTAATACTCTTAAGAGGAAAGGAGTTATTGAGCTAAGGATAAGAGATACTGACAATTTATGCGCGTTAATGAACATTCCATCAATCTTGGGAGGGCTCCCACTATCAAATATGTACCAACACTGTCAACGAGGATGCCCCGACCCTCTGACAGTTTGGCTACGTATATTAAGTGTAATAAGAAACAATAGTCCCAAAATATACAACAGCATACTCCATCTGATCCCATGCAAAATTAAACCTGAATATGACCCAGTAAAGTTAGTGGAAGATATATATAGTCTCAATATAGTAGGAATGCCGAATTTCGATAGGAAAGCTAGAGAGTTGATAGAGGAATTTCTTCCAACATACGTGACGAACCCCAAAGTAATTAGACTACTAGGTGCAGATCGAACTGACTTGGAGGCACTATGTGGAATCCTAACAACAATGCGACCATATGTAGCAAATCTAGCACACGAGATACTGAGGAACTCGAACGAGGGAGTGCAACTTCAATTGATTGGAAGTTTCTCCAACCTTCAAACAATAAATAGAATGATAAATGAGGACCCCAATAGAACCGAGACAATTTTTTCGCTTGGGAAATTCAAAGATGCAGAAGCGGTGGAAGTTCTAAAGAGACGAGTACTAAAGTCCGAACTTCCGGTACAAGGAGAACACCTACTAGAGAAGGCACTGTCTACCATCCCTTGCACATTCAAAGCTGCCCAGTGGCTAAGGGAAGCAACTTGGGGATTTCCCATTACCGGTATTACAAGCCCTGTTCCCTGTGAACAAGTTAAAATAGAGGATTATGACCAAATGGGAAAGCAAGCAAAGAGGGACTACATAATAGCAAAAACTTCTTACAGACTAAAGACTCAAGGGAAGACTGCATTGGCATCTAGAGGTCCTTTCGAACCTTATCTAGGTTCATCAACACCTGAAAAAATGATAAGACCGAAACTAACAGTAATCAATCCTAACCCCCAAATCAAATCTGCTATGAAGTTGTATTATATTCTGACTTATCTCGAACGCATGGATTCCGAAAGCCCCTTGATTCAGCTTGTTAACAAGATGATACAAGACAAGTTAAAATATTTACCTCAAGAATTCAGTCAAACCCCACTGGAGGATTGGTGTGGTAGAAATTATGGAGGAAGCTACGAACACAGATTTAAAGCATCATCCCAGAAAAGATCTGCTCTCTTCTCCCTTATGGAAAACCTAGCCACCCATGTTACTATAAACACCAACCTATTAGGTAAAGCACTTCGGGGGAACGAAGACTACAATCTATTTTTCCAGGAGATTTTTCTCTATATTCAGAACTACATAATAGAAAGAGCTAATAGAGGGTTACCTATTGCAGATACATATGCTGTTCCATTAAACTGTCCGGATTGTACTTACTTGATACTCAACACACCAATATCAATAAATCTACAACATATGATTTACCAGTCGAAATTAGTTCAAGAACAACTCAATTCCCGATTAAGCAAAACGAATTTAACAGAAAGCATTCAGGTTTGCACATTGGCGATGTCCGTTTCAGTAGGAAGAAAACTTGCCTCGACTAGGATGCATGACAAGGAGATACATAATACCTTGGAGACATTTCAAAGCTCCAAGACTGAAGAATCTACAGAGAGAACAAGTAGCAACTTGATGTCAGAATTTCGAAACGCAAGTTTGGATTACGTTTTAGTAGGGGCTCTACAAAACAGTAAGCAGTTGGTAGATTTTATCCTTGGGAAATCACGAGAATATCCTGTTCCGATATTCGAGCACTTATCATACTTTATGCAGAGTATGCACGAACGAAAATAGAAATATGTACTAATAAAGCGCAAAGCTGTGGCAAAGTAACAGGCTCAGCACCACGGTGAAATGGAGACTACGTTTGAAACCACATAAAACTTTGTCCATTGGCTTTTTGGGGACAGCTGGTATAGTTGGAATAGTCAAGCATCCATGTCGCCAACGCGCAATGGTTATCATTTAAGCTTAGTGCAATTGACTGCCCCCAAACAAAGTGCAATGAAAGATATAAATATAAAAATACGGCGATTAAAATTACTTTTGGTTTAAATAAGAGATTAGTGCCATAAAAATCAACTGACAAAACATACTAACATTTTTTGTGTGATAATATTTTATTAGATGTACTAAACATTATTCAAAAATTTTAACACCTACTTTGGAAGGACCATATAAAATATATTTTTGACTGAACTTTTGCAATATATTTTATTGAAAAAAAAATTGTTTATCGTGTACCTATCTAACAAAAGATAAAACCAAATTTTAGGAGTAATGAGGTAAAATACACACACTTGGGTAAATAATCAACATGCAAAAAACACAATAAATTATGCCACATGTGAGATGTTAAGTATTTTTTTAGACAGGTAAATATTTGAACATATTTTATTTTTTTACAGAATGGTCACACTATTTCTAGATTTTTGTGCAAAAAACCTGAAGACATTTTTAACAAAAAAAATGTCTTAACTTTCGAAGGTATGTAAAACAGTATGTTTTTAACATAACTACAATACAATGACAGACACCAACCAACCAACCAACCAACCTTGTCCACTTTCATATCTTTGTATAAAGGGACTATAAAACAAGCAGTTCACTGTGTAATTTATAACTACTGTGTGTTGTCATTTTCAACATGAAACTTTCGATTCTTGAACCTGGAATTCAAATAGATACTTACAAAAAATTAACTACATACATTATTTGTTATATTCCAGTTTACAGATAAAGTAACAGTCCATTAATAATAAACAATAATGTTCATAAAAAAAAACAATAGAAACAGTGCAATCAATACATTTCTACTTTAACAAATCCATCTCAGCCTTACACAAGGCAGTTCAATAAAGTGCCTTGTTCAATAAACTTTTAAGGACCTTAACACATAAAACTTACAAACAAATTACAGCGGCGCGGCGCCTCTGGAATCGGCGCTATTGTTACTACCGATTGTAGTGGTGTGGCACTATTTAAAACAGTGTAATACCTTTTAGTAACAAATAAGCAGTAAGTTTCACACAATGGTCTATGGCAGAGAAACATCTATGATGCCGCAACACTGTTATGTGTTTAAGCCCTTAATCTATGTATGTCGGTACTTGGCAGCAACTTTTATAAAACTGAATGCTGACCCAAAGAATTCCTCTTTATAATGTAACAAAACTATCCAGTATTAACATATTCATTTAATCAAATTGTTATATTTTATCAGATCAAGATCCTATGATAATAGTGATATTTAGCTTAACATTA